>JADRCH010000238.1:198068-307377 GCA_019843965.1 Rhynchomys soricoides | reverse complement strand
CACACACACACACACACACACACACACACACACACACACACACACACACCTTTTTGGAACACTAGAGGGATAGGACAGGAATTTTGGGAGAAGGTGTGCCCAGAGCAGGGAGGTAGGAACATTAGCCAAAGTCAGAGGGAAGGGTTGGGAGCACAGTAGTCCTTCTGAGCTAGTGGTTGTATCTGAGGCTTGGGAAGCTGTGGTGGACAGTGTGTTGACCTCTATCTCAGAGCAACTCTGCATGGGGTGGTTGAGAGAGCGTGTTTGAAGATCTGCAGCCTTATGGCATCTGCCGTAGGACCAGACAGACTTGATGCCTATAGGGAACAAAAACTGCAGCACCTGCCCTGGAGCAGCTGGCACCTGCCCTGGAACTGCTAGTTTTCAGACATGTAAGAGCCCCTGGACTACCCCAGCTGGCCCATATAGGGCCAGACTCAAGAATTCAGTTAACAAATAGATCTAGGTCCTCTCAGGAGGCCACAGTGATCCCCACAGAATCTGAACCAGAAGCCTCAAGTATGGGAAGATGGAAATGAACCAGCTAGGAAGGAACCCACGTCTTCCTGTCAACTTAGGAGCTATATAAAGGTGACCTGTCTTTTATTCACAGGATTGAAAAGAGAAGATCAGAGAGGGTTTATGCCCTTCCCAAAGTCCCACAGTACTCAGCAGTTAGTAAAATCAGGGCACACAGCGGAGGTCTATTCCAAATATCTCAAAGCTTCTAGGAAAGCCATACATCATAAGGGGAGCCAGGCACCTCTCAAACACCTGGCCCTTTAAGGAAAGGCTCTAGAAGAAAGGTAGCTAGTAGGCCTGGTGGAAGGCAGTGGTCTCTCCCACACCCCAGGGCCCAGAGCTGTCACTGCTGGGTGGCTGAGTGCTCTGGAGACAACCAACAGCCTGTGAGTACGGAGGTATGCTATTCTTCTAGGGACCTGAGGAGGCTAGGGCCTGGGTCAGCCACTACAGTGCTGTGTCCCTTGGCCATCAGCCACACCCAGCCTTGCTCTCTCAGGCTCCATGATAAGATGCCTTAGTGACTATATTTAGAATGTGTGGTAGGGACAGGCTTGCATGGCACATGCCTGGGACCTGTCAGCTGAAGGCATCCATGGTTCTCCAGCGTGAGGTGGGGGCCTCATGCTCCCCATACATACCCCCCACTTGGACATGGCCTCTGTATCTTGGAGATGTCTCTACCCAGGACAGTTTTGGCCCAGCAGACTTATCTAGCTCAGAAAATGGGCATTGCCTACGTAGGCAGCTCACTGGGCTGACACCTTCCATAGCCAGCCAGACACCTGCATATGTCTATGTTCTCACAGTTCAGTCCTATTTGGGAAGTCCCTTCACTATATCAAGCCCAAGTCTTTCTTGCTGTCTTCTGGGCCCCATTCCAGAGGTTTTAAGGAATCTCTGCCCACCAAGCCATTGTGCAACCTCTGAGTCTCAATTTCCCCCACAGGGGAGTAGAAACACGCCCAGGCTGTTCAGCAGCTGTCTATTCTCAGTAAAGGCAGACTGTGATCAGATCAACCCCCTTGTTCCATGGTGCCCAATCTCAGCCATACCATCAATATTCTAATAGCGGTATCAATAACCTGGGCTCTGAGACCACAGAATTTCCACAAGATGTCACCAAGGGCATGGGGCCAGCATCCCTGACAGAAAGCTGCTCAGGTTCCACTGTCTGTCCTGGTACAAACCTTCAATAAGGTGACTCCCAACAGTGTGGCCATGACAATGAGGGCGACCCAAGGTCAGAGAGTTGACAAAGTGGCTAGGGTAACCTACTGCCCCCTCCAGGAATAGGTAGCCACAGTTGTCTCTGTAGAGTTTGGGCACTGCCATGTTCTGATCAGCTGTAGGGTGACTGAGATGATGTGGGGACTCCTAATATCTCCTCCACAAGGGGAGATCACAGGGCTGGAACAGGTGATGCTTCCAGCTAGGCAGGGTCTGTCCCCATCTCCCACACTTTCTTGTAAGGCATGGCGGTGGCTGGCAGAGGGCTTCCCAGACAGGGAGACTGATGAACAGGACATGGACTGGTGTGGATCACTAGGCTCCTTTAGGACAGAGTGAGTGAGTGGATCTCCTGACCTGTGCCCTGATCTCCTTCCTGCTGGAATCCCTGAGCTCCAGAAGGACCTGGAATTTTACGGCTGCAGGAATTAAAGTGACATTCAGACATGCTGACAGCAGAGGGCACCAATGAGAGTAAACAAGGATACCAAACAGTATTAGTCTGCAAATAGAGACAACCGCAAAGACCCAAATCACCCAGAAAGCAATAGCTACAGACCATCCGGCTACCCAAAGCTACTTTGTAAAGATGTACCCTTGTGGTGGGGGTGCATCTCAGTAGTAGTAGTGGCCCCACAGAAACCCCTGGGCAGCAGACGGTATACTTAGTGTGACTATGTGGAGCCCAGGGTCTAGTCTTTGCTCTACCTAGAGAATCTGAACCCTAAATGCTGTCATGACAACCAAGGCATGGTATCTAATTCTTGACTCAAAACCTCAGCCTGGGTCACTGGGGTTGAGTTCCACTGTTGTTGACGGATAGGCTTGAAGCAGAGCGGAATGTAGGTCTCAGCCAACCAGCAGAATCCAGAAGACCAGTACACCAAGGCTTTTGGGGAAAGAAAGGCAATTATGACCTCAAGATTTGACATGGGAGCCAAGTGCAACTCTAAGCCACCTTCAAAAGGTGGCTTTGCCAGCCCCACTGTCCTGAGTTGATTCATTACAATGAGCTCAGACATGCCATTTATGCAAATGCTAACATGAGGAGTGGACACTGTTTCATGGGAGACAAAATGGTGGCTACTGAAGCAAGGTGTCCTGCGCATAGCCCACTCACGATGACCCTGCTGGTCCAAAGCCTGGGATTCCCCAAAGGCCAGCAAAACTTGTGCTGGAGCAGATGGCCTGGCAGGAAGCTCTGGTAGAAAGTCAGAACCATGTATACCCAGTATCTACCAGCCTCAGTGGGAGCGTTCAGCAACTGATGTGTGTAGACACCTGGCAGACTGGCTTCCTAACAAGAAGGGGCCTCAGGTTCATGGAGGAGAGCTGCCAATCCAGAGTATGAAATTACCATAGTGACATCTCAGCAGCTTCTGCCCCCCCCCCCCCCCCCCCAGTAAGGGCCTCTGTGAGGACCAAGTACATGTGCTGGGCACAGGTGGCTTACTTCTTCTGGCATTCACTGGGAGACCTACCTGTTACTTCCACTTGACAGACCCTGACCTTGATGTTGTGTGAGTGATCTTGGTGCCCTCATCAGAGGTGACCTGAAGTCACATACTGGGAATATCCTGGGGACCAGCAGCTATAGCTCATGGCTCAGGAGACCTGATGGCCCCAAACGCACTCTGCTCTGTGGCTTTCTCCTTGAGGGCCCCTCCCTCTCACTAAGAGCCAGTCAGCCTGGAGACCCCAGGGCAGCCACAGGTCTCTCCCTGAGCCAGGAACCTCAGCCTCTTGAGATCCTGCCTCAGAGCCAGCCACCTCCCAGAGTTCTCCTGTGGTTGCCCAAGTGACTTGGACCAAGAAAAGCCTCTGATGACAAAACAAGGTGATCACATTCACTTCAGCACAGCCTCACCAACCACACAGCCCCAGGCAGTAACCATCAATGGGACTGTTCTTCTGGGTCACAGGCAAGGCTTGAGCTCTTGACAGGTGTCTCCACCACTGACCACAAGACAGAGGGCCTCAGGATTGTGTGGGACAGTGTTCCTGTCAGTCTTATGATGTGACCACTCAACCTCCCACATGGACAGGGCTTCCTTGGAGGAGTACAAGAGCAAGGGCTGACTAGGGACTAGTGGGCTCCCTAGCCATCAGACACTGTCCTGTGCCAGCCTCCCACCCCCTTGCTGCTGCCTCATCCCAGCCTTTCTGCTCTCACCAGCACCCAACCCAGCCATAGCCCCTCCACTAGGGCCCTGGCGGTGTTGCTTTTGGGGGACCAAGAGTTCACCGAACTGAGGAAGTGAGGTCCTTCCCACCCTTAATCTCAGCTCACTCTCAAGAGCTGGATCACAGCAGCAGGTATGGTGGGCACTAAAGCAGAGAGAGGGGAGGGACCTGGCAGAACCCTAAGGAGGAGGAATGGGATCAGCAATGGACATGCCTAGGCCACCTGCTAGAGGCCACTGGCCAAATGCCTAGGCTCCAAATGACACCCTCAGACACAAACTCCCAAGGATTGGAGGAAGGCCAAGAGCAGCCTAAGGTCTTTTGTGCCCCCAGCAGGCTAGATCTATACAGTACTTGGGGCAGAACCATAAAGTTCGAAGGCCCTGGAGCCCATATGACTATGTATGGAGGGGTTGATTGCACTGCTATGGCCCTGGAAGGACCCTGGCCCAGCTGGCACATGGCAGACACTGAACCTTGTGTTTTCCATCATCACACTGGGGCAAGACTCAGAGCAGTCTCTGGAGGCTCCTCTCAGGAAGTCACCCCACTTCCCCCACCTCTGCCTGGCCAGGACACACTTCACTTCCTGAGCCTCTTCCTCAGCTACCACATTCTACACTGACCTGTGCCCTCCCCTGGGAAACCCAAGGATCCTTCAGGAGCTCTTTCCCTGCATTGACCTGAGACTGAGGCCATGCTACACATCAGGGCCTCCTCCCTGACCCTGAGGCTCTGGGGACTTCCAAAGGCTTGCCAGCCTGGCCTTCCACAGGGCCACCCACCCCTTCACAGTAAGGAATGGCTAGTAGGCCTGGCAGGATGGAGTGACTGTTCTCCCAGGGTAGGAGTAAGGCAGTGACAGTAATAATTACCATGGGCAGAGCTCCTTCAGGCTGAATGTCCTCATCCTGCATGGGGCTCTGGCCACAGGGCCCATAGCCAGTGGACTAAATGATATTCACCCAGCACTCAGACTTCTATGGAATATCCTGGACCTAGCTAGCTAGTGCCTTGCCTACACAGAGGCTGCCCATGGTGGGGGGTGATGTCTGCACCTGGCCAGGCTACTCTAGCTCTGGGAAGGTTTTGGAGACAGGTGTCAATTGGTATCCTGCTTTCACTTCACAGTGACTTCTGGTAATACTGCGGCTTTAGAAGGAAAGGCATTAGCCTAAAGCTATTTGCCAGACTCCGCCCCACCCCTTTTCAAGGGCCCATAAGAAACTCAAGCCTTTGGTGTACCCCAGCTGTCATCTTAAATGGCTCTACCCAGAAAGTACCAACAGTGTGTGCACCATGCAGGCTCTACAGATGCAACAACAGACAACATAGACACAGGATACTGCAGGGGAGGGGGACTAACAAATAACACAGTAGAAAAAACACAAGGTGAGGTCACAGTGACTAGTGGGCCAGGGAGGGCAAGGTCACCACGAATGATAGGCCAGGGACAACAAGGGAGGTCATGTGAGTGGTGGGCCAGGGGGCCTCATGGGGCAGCAATGTTGAAGCTGTGTCGGAAGAGCTGGAAATTTATTAACTGCATGTGCAAAGGCCCTGGGCATCTAGAGACCAGGGTAGCAGCAACAAGTGTGATGGGTGAGGATGCCCTTTCATAACAGCGTCAGGAGGAAGGAGATTCTCACAGGCTAAGAAAGCACAGAGGAGCCTGGTGGGCGCTGCAGATGGCTGCTATCCAATGAAGTACCTAACTGCATCCCTGAGAGCTGCAAATGGGAAAGAGGGTGGGACAAAGCAGTAGCACCTCATCTCCATGGACACCAACCATAGAGATGAGAGAAAACCCATCAGCCACAGTGTGGGGTGTTGGGATACATCGGAGAGGCTGTCTTTTGGAACCCCCAAGGCCTGCCCTATGCCACATTCTTCAGACACCTCCAGCACCTCTGCCTACACCTGCCACATTGGGTTCAGCCAAGAGCTGCCAAGCTCCTTTCCTTCAGGGAGGCCCCTGTCTCTTGAAGACCCAGAGCCAGAAGTTGATGGTACAAAAATGGGACATGGGTTGAAGCAAAGGAAAGGGTCCTGGCAGGGAAATGAGGCAGAAATGCCAACACCTCCACCATATGTGGGAACTCTCCATGACATCCTCCTGTACGTACACAGGAACTGCTATTTTGCTGCCTTTTGTCTGAGATAGCCTTCTGCACAAGACCTGGCTTCCCTCAGGCTGAGGATTGAGTCTCCTCACCAGGCCACTGATCTCCATGCTCAGGAATCCAGCCTTCCTGCTGCACACCAGTTTGGGTCAGAGGACAGTGTTTGCCAGGCAGCAGAGACTCTGACCCTGTGCATGGAACAAAGGAAAGCATGCAACTGGAATAGGAGCCTTGGGCTCTCATCAACCCCATTCTCCAAGCCAA
This sequence comes from Rhynchomys soricoides, assembly GCA_019843965.1. Taxonomy (NCBI): domain Eukaryota; kingdom Metazoa; phylum Chordata; class Mammalia; order Rodentia; family Muridae; genus Rhynchomys; species Rhynchomys soricoides. Next base: position 301,054 of record JADRCH010000238.1, on the reverse strand, counting down.
GTTAATGAACATATGCTATTAACATAAAAACCTTTGAGGCTGAGACTATGGCTCAGGACATAAAGCACTTACTGCACAAGGATGAGGACCTAAGTTCAAACCCTGAGCACCCAGGTTAAAATCCAGGTATGGCCATGCATGCCTGGAACCCTAGAATTGGGGAGACATAGACACGTCGAATCCTAGAGTCCCCTGGCTAGCCAATCCAGCTAAATGGGTGAGCTCCAGGTTCATAAGAGACCCTGCCTCAAAAAATAAGGGGGTGAGTGATGAGTGATGAGTGATAGAGGAACACACTGATGTCAACCTCTGGCCTCCATGCACACACATGTGTTCAGGAATATGTACACACACATACACCACAAAATAAAAACTTTGGGGCTTTCTCTGTCCTCCAAGCCATGCTTCTCATAGTACAAGGGTAACCCCTCACTGGGAATCTCCAAGTCCCCATTTAGAAGCTTTCCAGGCTGCTGCTCAAAACCCTTTGAGGACATGACTCACAAGCATTGATGCTGTGTGCCTTCCTCCATGACCCTCTCCCCACTGCAGCTCTGTCTCCTTGGTTGATGACTGTGTTTATCAGGCATATATTGGGGTATACACTGAACAAGCAACCCTCCTCAGCCCTTCACAAGTCTTGTGGGAAGCCAGGAAAATGATAGTCTTTCTCCTCAAAACCCCTGCCCACCTTTTTTGTATAACAGTCTCTGTACTGGAGTCAGGAGGAAGGTCATCCTCTTGGGCCTTTAAGGCTATCTAGATGCGACTCAAGTCACATTCTGTGGAATCTACTTACTAACCTCCCCTGCCATCTTCATCCTCTGCCTAACATACAGGATATTTATCCCAGGACCCACTGCTCTTCCTGTGTGGGATACACAATCCCAATCTGTCTCAGATCCCCAGTGCAGTCTTCAAAGATGTCCTGGAGAACCCAGGCTCCCAAATGTGTGCCTGTAAGGCTACACTTTGTAACACGGTTACCACTGTACAGATACACACCTACACACTTGTCTTTTGTAACCCTGTCCAAATACTCCAGATAAACATTATGTACAAAGTTATACTGCTCAACTTTATCTTCTAAGGCAGCTATTAGAAAAATCTAATTGGCCACATAGAGGAAAATATGCATGCCCCCAAACCAGTAGACAACCATGCAAATAACATGGTAGATCTCAATAAACCAACACAAGCCATCTACTAACCAAGAAAAACAGATACTAAAAAGCAAAGCCTATGTCTCCTTGACAGGTGGTGCTGGACAAACTGGGACCCTGTATGCAAAAGAAGAAAACCAGACTCTTATATCTCACACCATAACCAAAGACCTGCATGTAAGGTCTAAAACTCCCAAACCTTTAGAAGAAAGCCTGGGACAAAAGCTTCATGATATTAGATTTAGCAATGATTTCTTTTATATGACACCAAAGGCCTAGGCTACTACAGGGAAAACAGACTCATTGTACTTCATGAAAATGTAAAAGACAATGTCGACAAAATGGGAGATTTTCAGATCTTCTATCTGATAAGGGCTTAGTATCTGGAATAAACAAAAGTAACTAAGGGCAGGTGAGGGTGTCTCACTTCCTTTACTCACATCCTTAAATCAGCAAGCCCTGAACCCACTCAGGATGGGACACCAGGATGAATCACCAGCCTCATGCCAATGCAGCTGCATGACGAGCACCCAATAGGGTCACACCACAGGGACCGGAAACCTAACCTGAGCTGAGCCACTGTAGGCAGCAGGGATATAGGGTACACTGGGGCTAATGGCAAAAGGCTGCACACATAGACATTCGGTGCCTGTCCCCCAGGATTCTCGAAGAGAAGTGAAAACCCTGGAACTACCACGTGTGTGCTGGGACCCAACAAGCAAGTCTTCATGCCAGGAACCCATGCACATATAGGAAAAAGCTGCTATAGTCGAGAAAGTTTGTCTTGACAGCCTGGAATTGAGCTACCAGTATGAGGTCATATGTGTATTCATGCATCCAGGAAAGGGACAGAACGGGAGATGACAGGGTCACAGCAGCATTCCCACTAAGGCTGGGTAATCACACAAGGCAGGGGTAGGGGGTTGCAAGCTCGGCTTTAAGAGACTGGATTCCAATACAAGAAGCCAGCCCTCCTGAGAGAAGAGCTGGATTTTGGATTGGGACAGGGAAAATCCCAGGAGAGTCTGCAGCCTTAGGATAAGAGAAAAGATCCAACTTAAAATAAAACAAGCAAGCAAACAAAAACAGAAACAACAAAAATAAAAACAAAAGGTCGCCATGTGACCTAAAGGGTTACCTAAAAGAGACCTGGATGCCAAAGCCACAGGATTTGAACAACAAAAATAAACAGTGCAGGGCTGGGCATGGTGGTACACCCTGTCATCCCACGACTCTGAAATGGAGGCAGGGAGAGCAGATGTTCAAGGCCAAAATAAACTTGGAGTTTATTTTGAGGCCCACCGGGGATACCAGAGACGCTCTCTTCTCTCTCAAAACAAAGCAAGACCCACAGAGCTGGGGAGATGAATTCACAGGTCGGAGTTCTCACTGTGTAAGCATAAGGAACTGACTTCAAATCCCAGCACCCGCATCAAAAGCTGAGAGTGGTCACTCAGTGTGCTATGGGGGATATAAGCAGGAGCATCAGAGGACCTTGCTACCTACCCACCAGCCTAGCTCCAGGCTGGGTGAGAGATTCTGTCTAAAGAATGAGTGAGAGAGGAGGCACCCACCCCATGCCCTCTTTTGGACCTTACACATGTATACATATACCGCATGTAATTATAACATACACATGTACGTACACAGACACACACACACACACACAGCACACCACAACCAACTAGCAAAACCCAATTTGAAACAAAACATTTTAAACACAACAGCTGAAGTGCTTGCCATAAGGTAAGTATCCACACGTTGCACTGATAGGAATGTATCTGGGGAAAGTAACTGGAGGGTTCTTAGGGAGAACCTCAACTATGAGACACAGGAGGAAACTGGGAAACAGCAAACATTCCAGAAAGAACCTCACAGGCAAGGCCCACAAAAGGGACAGGAAAAACGGCTCAGTTAAAGGCACAGTTAAAGGCACAGCCGTCTTAGCAGACCTGGGTTCAGTTCCTAACACTCAACATGGCAGCTCACAACTTGTAATTCCAGTTCTAGGGGATCCAATGCCCATTTCTAGTTTCTACAGGCACCAGATACATAGGCTGTGCATAGACATGTGTGCAGGCAAAACACCCACACACATAAAACAAATCTAAAATATATGAGATCTACAGAAGTCCCATGTCAGTCTGATTTGTGTGTCTGCCCCAGGATGGTTTCTGAAGATAAATAGTTGGCACGGCAGCCCCCACGGGGCAGCCAAAGTCAATATGACCCGTGAGGGGACAGCACATTCCGGCAGCCCTGCTCAGCTATACTCCTGGGACCCATGCTGGAGCTCCTGGGCTGACCTTTCCCCAAGTTCACACTTTCTATCCGATCACAGAGTCCACCAGATTGGAGGCATGGGACGCAACAGTTGGCATTCCTCAAAATGCCAAGGTCATGAGAGACAAAGATGGAGCTTTCACGTGTGGAAGAAAACAAGGCAGATGTAAAACCTGTATGCGGTGGAGATCGCAAAAGAGAAAAGTGGAATAGCAAGTCACTGGTGACAGGCTCCTGGTTTGAGTCACGTGACCAAATGATACAATTTGCTGAGACTATGGGGGCAGCTGGAGAACTCTGCACTGTCCTGGAACATTCTCAAGCCAAAATTTATCTTGAAATAAAAAGCAAGAAACATGTAGGGATGCTGAGAAACTAGATCTTAGCACCTGTTACTGGAGCCGTCAGTGTTTCCTGGTGGTCTGAGTCACAGCCCTGTGGCACATCTCTACTGCCCACCTTCCTCTCCTAACCCCACACCTCCCCCAGCCTATCTGCTCTAGCCCTGGCCCCCTGCTGCTCTCACTGGTGTCAAGCTCACACCCACAGGGCCTTTGCACGTGTGGTGGTCTTTTCCAGAAAAGGAATGGCTCACCTCCTCTATTGACTCAGGTTGAGGTGGTGGCTCCCCTGGCTACCTCCCAGAAGGATACTGGGCTTCCTCTCCATTCGACCCTGTGTATGGCTTCTTAGGGGTCTTGCCTCTCCCTGCCAGATGCATTGCACACTGTGTATCTGCTTGCATCTGTGTCTGCTCCTTGGAGTATCACTTTCAGGAGTGCAACACTCTTGTCGCATAACCTCAACTTCCCACAATTCCAAGGGCCCAATGGGAAGGCAGTGGGGTAGTAATGAATATGACATGAGACTGAAGCATATCAGCAGTGCACCTTCACTGAATGAGGATTTGTTTGTTTGTTGAGAAAAAAAGTTGCACTATATAGCCTGGCTGGCCTGGAACTTGCTATGTAGACCAGTCTGGCCTCAGACTCACAAAGATCTTGCCTCTGCCACTACACTCAGTGAGATTCTATATTTTAAAATTGTGCATATTCAGGTGTGTGGGGTGCATTGCTCAAGAGTGCATGGAGTCAGAGGACAATCTGGAGTATCATCCTCAGGAATGCTATACACAGACTTTGAGACAGGGTCTCTCCTGCGCCTGGGGCTCATTTGTTGTTGAGGCTGGCCGGTCAGTGAGCACCAAGCATCCTCCCCAGTCTCTGCATCCCCACTACATCCAGCACTTTATGCATTAACTGAGGATCAAACGCTGGTCCTCAGAAGCACTTTGCTGACTGAGTCTTCCCTTCCAAACCCGGAGATTCTAATTTTTTCTTATCAGATTGATGAAGTGTTCTGTGGTGATCCCCAGCTTTAGAGGTGGACGTCAAAGATGTCTCACAAGGAGGGTGGAGATAGGTCAGGGCATTTCCTGCAGGCCAGTGTGACTCTGGGTTCCAGAGCCATAAAACCGTGGGAAGCCTTTGATCCTATCAGTCTCCTGCAGATGATGCCCAAGGACGCAATCCTGAGTTCCTGCCGAACTGTGAGGATTTGCATCAGAGTGCTATTTTTAATAGTCAGTGAGGAAGCAGTCCAGGTGTCCACAGGAGAGAGTCTAACAAGCTACATCAAGACCACAGTGGAAAGGCAAGGACCATGCAGGAATGTACATAAAACTTTAAAACGCAGGTCCAAACAAAGGCCCAGCATTGAGATTTTTCTCAAATATCTGCATGAATATTCAGACACAGGAAGCTAGTGTGTCTAGTGCTGATGGGTGCCTCCTGCTGCTCTGCTGACCTGGTGTTCCACAACTCACTTGTATCACCCTCAAACACAGGCCATGGACTCCCACAGTTCCTCAGGGGAAACTGAGGCAACAACCAGGAAGACGATGCTAAAGAGCTACAGCTTGTAGAAAAGTGCCTCCTGGTTCAACACCATTCCCGTTTCATATCTATGGTCGTGATAAAACACTTTAACTGAGAACAATTTAGAGGAGGAAAGGGTTTATGTAACCGATTCTTCCAGGTCATAGTTCATCATCGAGGGAAGTCAGGGCAGGAACTCAAGGCAGGAACGATAGAGGAGTGCACCTTGCTGTCTCTCTCACAGGATCATACTCACTAGCTTTCTCATATAGGCTGGGACCACCCGCCTAGGAATGGCATCAATCAGAATGGGCTGGTTCCTCCTACATCAATAATAAAGACAATCCTCCACAGACATGCCTATAGGCCATACTGATCTGAGCAATCCCTCTATTGAGAGATCCTTCCTAGGTGATTTTAGGCTGTATCATGTTGATAATTAAAGCTAACAAAGGCAATCAGAATGCACCGTATGTGTACATAAGACCTCAAGTGTGTGTGCGTGCACACACACACAATGGAGAGAAAAAAAATTGTGCAACCACTTACATTAACAAGTCATATAGAAGAAAAAAGCACCAAAGGACCTCCAGTTAGCCTTGTTAGCTTTTCTTACAATGAATTAATGTTAATTTCTTCCTTGAAATTCCCCCAATGTTCTCTGCTGAGCGTTTCTGGATTTTGTGATCAGAAGAACTAACTAATGAGTGGCCATTTGACAAGGAGATGTTCAGAGGCCTATACATCAGAGGTGGCACCACCATCAGGGTCTGATTAGGGCAATGACATAAGTGTCATCTGCTCCTTGGTTCAGAAAAGGAACTGCAGAGGTCATGTGATCTTTCTCGAGCTTATCAATCAAATGTGCAGAAATCACAAGGTCCCAAACCTTTTAAATTTGTTTCAATATGACTGGCCAAATCAAACTTGAAACCTTTTCTACATCTGTAGCTAAGCGTCCAATTTTTTTCAGAAATAAAATTTTCCAAGACTGGAATTATGATGTGTGTGTTAGTTAACTTCCTCATCTATTCAAAAACCTTCCAAGAAGCAACTTAAGGAGGAGGAGTTTATGTGAACTCAAGGTTTGAGATATTTAGTCATCCTGGCAGAGAAGGCTGTGGCAGTGGGAATAGCTCTCAGCTCCGTTGTCATCTGACCTACACGCATGCGCGCGTGCACGCACGTGTGCGCACACACACACACACTGTAGCATGCATGAATACAAACCCACTAGACAAATAAATAAATGTAAAGACCCATACACACATGTCCACAGCTATGTGACTCCCAACAGCCTAGAAAACATCCCAAGAACCTGTAAGATAAGAAACCATAAAAATGAAACAGGAAGCCACACAATAGTTTTTGGGTTTTTTGGTTTTCTTTTGTTTTGTTTTTGCAAACAAGAGTATTAAATTTATTGACAAAACACATCATAAAATTTCACTCAGCCTAAACAGGAATATCAGGGGGCTCAGTAGGTAAAAGTGCTCACCATGTAAACCTAACAATCTGAGTTTGATCCCTAGATCCCACATAAAGATGGAAGGAGAGAACTGATTGCCCATCAATCCAACAATCCTCTGACTACACACACACACACACAATCTTCAACACTAAACAACCAAGTTTCCACCAGCTTTGGCTGAGTATACATGCCTCAGTTTCTCCATCTGTGAAAGGGAGGCTGTGGTGATATTCTCATGAGCAACTCTGTATGAAGCAGGTGAGTCAATACTTATCATACTTCCAAGACCTGGAATCATCTAGGCAAGTCATATGTACCTTCTTGGTACCTACCCAGGTCCCAGAAGCTGCAGGAAGCTGCCCCATGAAGGCAAGACACTCAGCAAACACACCCACCTGCACCTTCAATGCCCACTGTCCTCAGAGCTCCCCGGGATCCCTCCACCAGCTAATATGAGAATCAGGATATTCTGAATCAAGGCTCTATTGTTTGGGTGGGGAAAATACCTAGAGCTAACAGGGCAAAACAGAAATGTTTCAAAGGCTGAGAGCCAGCTGTCTGTCCTCCCTGGCCCGCCACTCAAGTTGTTACACCTGCAATTGGAGCCTTGTGTAATGACTGAGAATCTGTGTAGACCTGCCTTCCCCACCTCCTGAGGTTGTCCCTATAGAATGTACCTTGGTCTCCCAGATCCAGCATTCTTGTGATAGGACTAGGCTTGACACCCCAACCCCCTCCCACATGCAGTGTCCAGTGCTTGTGCACACCAGGACATCTCAGTCCCAGGTAGAGCTTTCTGAGGCTCTGTGGCAGCTCTCTGAGGAGGAGCCTTGGATCTCACTGGGGAGGGGAGCTCAGGGTTATGTGAGGACTTGTGCCTCTCTGCCTAGAAGGTGCCCATCTTAGAAGGCCAGGATTAGTAGATAATGACAAGGCCTCTGGGAAGACTCCAGTCCATAGCCTAGCATGACGAGTCGCTGTCTGCTTGTGCCATCCCTGCCTGAAGGTATTGAGGGCCCTGGACGTCAGGATGGTGACCCTGAAACTGACATAGAATTAGAAGCCATAAAGTCATCCATCCTCAGTGTACACAATGCTCCCGAAAGCAGAATGGCACCGGGCTGAGTCCAAAACAGTGTCACTCACTACTCAGGTAAGTGAAGGTACAGGGCAGATGTGATCCCCAGACACTCTAAATGATGAAGGGCCCTGGCAGGGGACAGCAGCCTAGCTAGGTTCACACAGGCAGGGACTGAGTCCCCACCCAGTTCTCACACTGCTTGTTGAGCCAGAGAGTCTCAGTGCAGCACTCTGCCCTCCAAATGCTTCCTCAAGATCTAGTGAGAAAAGAGGTCAGGAACCAGCTCAGCTTACAATGCAGCCAAGCCATGGCCTTTGCCCAGGTGCAGGTAGCTGACCCCAATGTGCACAAACCTGCTCTGCACCCCACAGATCTGTATCTGAAAGTAAGATATATGGATACAAACACACACACACACACACACACACACACTCATGTACACACATGTGCATGTGTAGCTTCAAACACTGACATAGGAGACATGAAGAACAAAGTCATGGTCACTGTTACCCCTACTCTCAAGGCCCAGACAGGGATAGTCATGGTGGCATGAGAGTGGAAAGATCCAATAGGTCCCATTGGGTCTGCTGACACATCAGTGATATCATTACAGGTTTCAAATAACAGACTGGTTCTATGGGAAAGGGAGCTTCACCCAAAGGCAAGGGAGGAACAGAACCAGCAAAGCCACCTATAGCCACATGGAGCCACAGAAAGTCACAGGAAACAACACAGAGTTATTCAGAACCACATAAAGACACATACGAGAGAGAGAGAGAGAGAGAGAGAGAGAGAGAGAGAGAGAGAGAGAGAGAGCACGCACAATCTGGATGAGGAAGCAGGCTGACCAGCATGTGTGAAGCTGGGTGGATCCTGTCCTATAATCAGATCCTTAGTGGGGGCTGCTAACCCCAGCTCTGCTGTCCACAGGGGTAGCCTATGCTTCCCAGTGTCCATTGGACTATGTTCCCAAGGCCTCTATCTGTGCTCACCTTTGAAATTTATTCATTACTATTATGTATGTGTAGGATGTGGAGGGAGGCGCACATGCCATAGCGTGTGTGTAGAGGTCAAAGAACAACCTTGTGGGGTTGGTCCTCTCCTTCTCCTTTACATGGGTTCCAGGGAGCAAACTAAATCATCAGGCTTGGGGAGCAAGTGCTTTTAACTGCTATGGACCATGGCTCCTGCATTCACTTTTAAATCCTCCCATGAATACCCCATGGACAGAGGCCCCAGAAGCAACTTCACCCAGTAGTGCTGGGGTCTCATCTACTACTTTTTATGGTCACAGTGGGGAGGGCTGTTATTGGTTTCTGCCAGGGATGAGTGCTTAATTCAGGACTCAATACAGGACTATCATCACAACAGACAATGTCACCATTTGGCAGTGAAGAAGCTGCCTCTATGAACTAGACCATCATGAAGCCAGTTCCCATTAATAGCTGAGTTCCACAGAGGCTAAGTAACATCCAGGCACAGAGCCCAGCCCCTCTAGTACCTGGCCTGAAATAACACTGGCCGGCATTCTCACCACCCAGCATGCTGGTGGCACCATGCTCACTGAAGAGCTCTAGATCAGTAGGGGTAGTTTCTCCTGAGGGAAGGTGACCCAGCCCAGATATTCTCAGGCCAGGTAGAAGTGCCAGTTGCCACCTGTTCACACTCCAGGCCCAGCTAGAGATGACAGCAGAAAACTTACAGCTATTTCCATAGTAACCCTGGCCAGTCCCCCACTCTTATCCTGAGGACAGGACCACCACATTCTGCTTGGGAGCACACTTTTCTGCAGAGACCTCTCTGGCCTAGGCAGGGGAATCACACACCTCTACATGGACATACACCCACCAAACCAGAGCCCTAGACAAACAGTCACCTCTTCTTTGAAGGCTTCTACTCTGGATCTCAGTCTTCATAGCTATAAAATGGGACATCTGGCCTAAGCATGTCTGTGTGGCCTCCATCAACCACAGTTGCGATGCTTTGGGTTGACATGCCTTAAGCAAGAGGCTCCAGAAAGATTCGATATACTGCTGAGCTGGTTCTATCAGGCTTTCTTACATCCAGCCTCCACATTTACCCAAGAGGGTCTGAATTCCCAAGGAGGTGACCCAACCCAGTAGCTACAGAACTCCAGGGGAGGGGATGGATCAGGTTACAGCCAGCAGGTCAGGATCTGGAGCCATCTGGTAGAGCCTAACTCCCTTCAAGCTCTCAGGAATGCTGCCAGCCCCATATTCAGGGGTGTGACCAGCCTTGGCATGGTCCCAGCCTACCCAGCCAGCATCAGGATGCAAAGCATACCAGTGAGAGGCTCTAGGCCTCCCTGCATTCACCAGAGGCTCTGGGAAGGAAACACAGGGCTACCCTGTCCTGGAAGGGAGGCCAGTGGAGATGGGTCCTGTATCCACCCCCTAATTCTCACACAGGCCTGGCCAGTTTCCCAAGTGTAGGGAATGTCTCTGGCTTGAGCCCCGCTCTGTTGAGGTCACCCACAGAGGATGAAGGAGCCCCATGCCTTGCTGCCTTTCCTGGGCTGTGAAAGGAACCTGCTTTAGTCAAAGCTGGACAAGCCACCAGGGTAGCAGTCTGCCCACAACAGGTGCTTGTGCAAGGGTACTTCTGAGCGGGGACAGGGTAGGGCTGCACAAAGCTACCCAAGCTGCACCAGAGGGCCACCCAATAGGTTCTAAGGCCACAGCTTCTGCCACTGCCCTCGGTCCCTCACTAAGACAAGCCATAGAGGCAAGGGGCCTTGGTGGGGGCCAAAGTCCTTTCTGGCTCAGACCTTCAGATGGCCTGCTATGTGCTAGACAGAGACCAGGAGCTGGCTGCACAGAAGGCCTCAGGCCTTCCATCCAGATGAGGGACTTGTACCCTGAATGGCCACTCAAGGAGAAGGCTACAAAACAGCACAAGTCTAGTGTCTAGGTACAGAACACCTTTCTTCCTGAGAAGCCTCTGGATGAAGCCATCACATCACTGCCTGGGGGGTTGCACTGTTCTTTCTAACTCTCGTGACAAAGAGAAGAGGTGGTGCCCCAAGTCCTGTACCTCTGGGCGTAAGCCTTAGAATGGTACCTGTCCTCTAGCCCCAAGCCCACTTGTGAGCTACCTGGACTCCTTGCCCCACCCTGCCTAGGATGGTCCTCCTCCTGCCCTCAGGGCTTCCAGATCCCCAGAGGTCACTTGGTCCTCCCAGTATGAACCATGTACTAGTCCCAAAGAAAAGCTGGGTTTCATCCGGCCACAGCTCTGCCCACCCCCACTGTGCTTACCCTAGACTTCCCTAAGGATAGGACCTGGGACCCAGTCCCAGAGCCCAAAAAGAGACAGTGCCTTAGGGCCAGGAGCCTATGGGACCCTTCATCAGGCATATCCCTACCCCAAAACCCCCTCAAGTATCAAAGCTCATTCAGTCAGAGTCTCCCACCCAAAATGTCAGGAAACACTCCCCATCACCATGGGGGCGGGCAGAACCCTAATGGCAGGTTTCTTATTAGGTTTTGTTGTTGTTGTTGTTTTATGGTGAGATTTTATTATCCAAAATACAGAAATGTATCTGTCACAAAATTCACAACAGGGTTCCTTAATGTTCCTTTCTGGTTCTTTCCATGTTAGATGATCATGTATCCTGACCCCAGGGTGAGCATCCTGTCACCTACCAAAGCGAGGGACACTTTCCCATGCGTGTCAAACCCAGCCCTAATTGTCCCAACATTTCTTCCACATGTCCTGACCTTACCCTGAGTCCCTTGTCTGTCCACAATATTCACAGTGCCCTACAGACAGAGCCTGCTATCTAGGGTTAGTCCTGCAGCCAGTTCACCTTGACAGAAGCTCCAGGTGCTGCTCACTGAAAAGTTGCTTCCCTATGAGTATATGCTGACAGGACTAGGGAAGCACCCCATCCAGGCTGTATTTGATACCTCCAAGGCCTCCTGCAGTGGCTGGTTCCGGCTGGCCTCCAGCTTAGGCCCTCCAGGAGACACACTGACAGCATACTTAGGTGCCTGTGTGAGCCTGGTACCCCTGAACTTCTGTGAGCCAGTATTCACCAAGTTCAACAGGTGCCTGGCACTTGAGCATACCCCACATATGACAGCCATTTGTCCCCCACCCTGGAAGAGGTTGGCTTGCCAAGGACGCCCGTTCAGGGCGGTATGACTTTGAGGCCACAGGCAGCCAGCCAGGGAAGCCTTGATAAGCGCAGGAGAGGTGGGGCCACCCTGGGAACCAAAGCTGAGAAGCCACAAAAAGCCCTAGTCTCCCCCCTAACTCCCCACCTCAGTCCTTGTGCCAAGGACAGCCAGAACAGTCTCACTTGCCTGGGGAGGTGCCACACCTCAAAAATGCTAACCCAGGGACCTTGGTCTGGGACAGAGAGGGCAAGTTTACACTTAGCGGAAAACCATCATTACTGCACAGGTTGGCAGGGACTTCTCAAAGGCCCTTTGTATACCTGTCTTATGTTTTACCTCCTGGCCAAGTGAGGTGGTGATCAGGTGTCCCAGGAACAAAAGGGGGGGGGTCACCAGGTCACCTAAGATCATGGGATGGGCCTGGGACACTTTTCTGTCATATGCAAACCTAGGTCCCTGAAACCCCACCACCAGTCCCATGCTTCCTCTGTGGCAGCTGAGACATTTCCTGAAGGTTCCCAGTGGCCCTCACATTGGTTCCTCTGCCCTCAGCCCTCCTGTGCCCAGTTGTCACACCTGCAGTGCTATAGATTTAAAGTAGGCTGCAATCCTTACCAACTAAGACCCTTCATAGCTGCTCAGCTCACTAGGAAGGATTCTGGGTGTCGGGTGTGGCCCGACTGCAAGGACACAGTTTCTGCCCTCTCTTTAAAGTATCCCCAGCCCCCATGCCAACCGTGGAGCGTCTCCTTTGTGTTCCTGTAAACTACTTGCCAATTCCTCCCTTCATTTTACCTCAGAGTTTGCTGTTACTATTGCACTGCCCTGGTCCTCGGCCTGCCAGGCTCTCACCTGCCAGGCCACCCACACCCAGGATTCTCTTGTGAGACCACCTGTCCACTGGTACCCTGGAAACTCCTATTTCTCTCTTATGGAAAGGGTTTTCTGAGGAAGTTGTGGGATACAACAGCTGCCTGGAGATAACAGTGAGAGCCTGGGATGCTGCTTACCGCTCCTGGTCACCAGGAATAGCCTCTCTAGCAGCCCAGAGGTCTCCTCAGGCACTTCCAGCAAGTGTAAATGTCAGGGAAGGGGTACAAGAAAGACAGTGACCCTGACATGACACCCCTGCCCTTGACATGCACACCCTTGTCCAGCCTTTCCACTTCACAGGAACACCACATCCAGTCAACTAACACCCACTGATCCAGACATGCATCCATCCATGCATCCTGTAATAGTTTAACACTCCAACTTCCTGAGCCCTAGAAGCTTGACTTGGGAGTAGGGACCACATAAAAACAGCCAGTCAGTATTTGTGGACTGCCACTCTGCCCACCCAACACACATGTGCACACATGGAAATATGGACTCCCATCTGGGCCTCTCCCACCCAGTGTCATAGAAGCTATGCAGGCAGAGTAAGAGGCAAAGGTGTCTCAGCCCCAATCCAGATCAGTTGATGTGGCTGGCATAGCTTATTATCTCCTCTAAGCTCTGAAGAACTACCTCCCTAAAGATCTTATTACCAGAATTATCTGAACATTTGCAAGGAGATGACTGGTTCATATGTCCACTTAGAAATAACTCCCTCTAATGGGAAAGACACAGGGGTGTTGGGGCAGTGAGATGGTAGCATTGAGGACCTTTAAATGGTCACACATAGCAAGATGTGGAGCTTTGTGATGCCCAAACGCATGCTCACATGACCTGTTAGCATCCCTGAGATAGATGCCTAGACCCTGTCCACATGTGAGAAAACAGCCCCAAAAGCAAGGAAAACCTCTCAGACCACACATCCCCAGTACACAGGCTCTAGGATGATGCCACGCCTACCTCAACTGCCTCCAGCCATTACTACTTGCTCAGGAGAGGGCATTCTGCAATTCAGCAGAGGTGAGGCCAGCTCTGTATGCATGAAGACTTCCTGTTCTCCAATGTCACCTGAGAGACCAGGTTCCACAGTTGCACCATTGAGAGTCTCCTTCCAAAGAGTCCCCCAGAAAGATAGGCATTGTATCTGTCTGCTTAGAGAAACATAGGCAAGCCATGTGGCCTTTGCTACCTGGGCCCACTTTCTGCCCAGACTGTCTTCCTAGGGAGACTAAGCCACTTGAGGGTCACTCTCTGCCACTTCCTGCTTTCTACTTGGCCGGGAGGATCTGGCTCCTATGGTTTCTCTGGAAACTCCCACTGTGTACTACATACAGAACCCAAGATGGTGAAGCCACATCTTGTCTGGGTGCTCAGTGAATCACAGTCCTCCTGGGTTCAGAGAGCTTTTGTGAGAGTACCAGGCAGAGCTCCTGAGCTAAGAAGCTATTGCTGCCAGTCATTGGTAGCCAGGTGTTCAATCTGGTCTGACTCAAAGACACCAAATTTCCTGTGTGGTTTTGTACACACCCCTGGCCTTCAGGTTCCCACAAACAAAGAATAACCACGCCCATCTGGCTAATGTAATTCTAGGACCCAGCTGTACAGTAGAGACTACAGCTACCCAGCTGAGCCATGGAAGGAAGGCAAGCCATACTATGATTCTGTCAGCCCTAAATCACCTAGCTAGGATACAGAACAAGAACACAGGCTTTCCTGAGACTCGCCTGCATAGAGGGAATTGTCTGAAAGCAGGCAGCCTCGCTGCTCATCGCTGCTCAAAGAGGGGCACAGCCATGTGGGTGGCAACAGGTAGCAATCCACCCCCAGGCTGTCCTGTACAGGACCTGTGAATTAAACAGCAGGCTCACTGTCCCTGGGCCAAGAACCATGATATTATAGCCTGTCCCCAGAGAGGGAGCTAAGGACTCTGTAGGAGTGACCCTACAGAACAAAAACCACCTCAAAGACCTATGCATGCCTCATTACTTGGAAACTGGGAAGGGCCTGGCCAGTTACCAAATGAAAAACTTCTGGCAGGAGGGAGAAGAGGGAGGAGGAGGAAGCAGGGAAGGTAAAGGGGGGTGGGGAAAGGGGGAGGGAAGGGGAGGGAAGTGAGCAAGGAAGGAAGGGGAGAGAAGGAGGGGGATGGGAAGGGGGAAGGAGGAAGGAGAGATGCGAAGGGAACAAGGAGGGAAAGAGGAAGTAAAAGTAAAGACAGGAGAGGAGGAGGAACCGAAAGGGGTGGGGAGTCCCTGCCCACTCTCCAGACAATGATCTCTGGACTTCAGGTCAGCACAGAAGGCAGCTGCTAATCTTGGCTGTCTACAGATAGGACCACTGACCTGCAGTATGGAAGGTTGGAAAAACACTAGGCATTTTTTCCCCTTTCAAGAAGTGCAAGATAGACACCAGACCATACTAGATATGTAAGTGGCTTCAGCCAAAATCAGGTGGCTTCTCTGAGGTACCAATGTGATCCCCCCATTCCACCCCACCCCCGATATTCCTGAGGGCCTCCAGCAGGGCCAGGGCATCTATAAGCTCTTAAGTCTTTCAAGGCTCCCAACAACCCTCTGGTTTTCCTAGCCAGACTCTTGCTCCAGCATTTCTACCTGTATCCCTCCTCCCTCCCCACAACTCGGCTCTAGGAGGCAGGTGGGCATGCTGCTTCCCCTGAGCATTGGCTAGCTCCCCAGTTTAGTCCTCCTGAGTCCCAACTGGTCACATGAACAGGGCCAATTCCAGGCAGCACTCGGCTGATTGCTGAGTAACAACCCTGTAAGCACAGATACTACTGGCCATTCTGGCTAGGTTCCTTCCAGCACTCCCGGGGAAGCCTGGCCTTCCCACCTCTGCAGACATCACAGGGCTAGCATGAAGGAGCATCAGAGCACCTGGCATAAGCCTCAGTCTATCTGCTTTGCCCCAGCATTTTCCTGACATCCTGTCCTCAGGGAGCAAGGGAGCTAGGCACAGAAGGACCACGGCAGCCTCACCCTCTCTCACTGAGCAGAGCCAGTTCATACAGTAGACAGAAACCAGGAGACGCAGGCCCAACAGGTGACACCCACTGCAGAAAGGAGCATACCCTCGAGCAAGGTAATCTCAAACAGTGGGTTTTGCAATTTGTTTAATCAGGACCCAAGAAAAGGCACATGCTACACTCTCTCCCAGTCCTTCTACCCTTCCCTCCTCCCCTGCATATTTCTTGGTTATTTCTTCACCAAAAACCTTAGGGCCTCTGTCCTATAGGTCCCCTCCATCATGACTTATACATCTCAATCCCACCATTAGCACCAAAGCATGTTCTTGCCCCAGTATTTCCCATAAGCTTGATCAGGAGGCTGTACCCAGCTCATTCACTCCTCTAGTAGTGATGACAATGTAGGTCCTAGTGGAGCAGTTCTACCCCAATACCCACTGTCCCACCCATCTAAATTCAGACAAGTTGGTAGCTGAGACCCTCAAAGCCGAATCTGTGATCTCACCAGGACCAATGATGGTGCAGATCAGCCCTGAGGGGCTTTAGGCATAAGCAGGAGTTGGCTGGAAACCCCCCCCCCCCAAAACAGGACCTCTTCAGTGCTTTGGTTCCCTGGTTACTGTTACAGAGCAGGACAGGTGTATGCTGGGTGAGTTCTGGGCTACCACCTGTTCATCTCCAAAAGAGATGGAAGGTCTTGTCCCTTAGTCACTAAGGCAACTGGGAATCTGAATTCAAGCAATATATTCCGATCCATTCCAGCTTACTGCCAACAAGACACACCATCAAGTCTTCTTCAGTCCTGTGATGCGCCCTGACATACACTGGCCATTTCCTCACCTCCTGCTCCAGGCTTGGCTTGGGCACCTGCTGTGGCTGTAGACTCAGCCATTCCTTAGAAGTTCTGGGTCTCTGGAGTTAAGGGAATTTGGGGATAGGTGGGCTCATCGCTTCTGAGCAAGCCTTGTTTCCTGTCATTCCAAAAACCAGAAAAGTCTAATCATGGCGAATGAATACTGATAGCTGTCACTCATATGTGGGCCGATTCAGGATCAACGTCCTCTAACTGTTTTCATGGTAACTATGCATTAGCCCTCACCCACAACTCTCAAACAGCAGCCTCAGAGCAACTAGGGAAACAATGAACACCATGGCATGGACTCTGGGAGCAGTGCATTTGTCCTGAAGAGGTAACTGTGTAGATGTCACCTGAAAACAGTCCTTTCTTGAGAGTCCAATTCACCTCTTGGTACACTTGCTTTGTTTTGATCAATAGGGACTGTTTTGTTTGTTTGTCTGTTTGTTTTGTTTTCTAGTTAAGAATCATTTTCTCAGCATGATACCATATCTTTAATCCCAGCATTCAGGAAACAGAGGCAGCTGAATCTCTGTGAGTTCAAGGCCAACCTTTTCTTACCTATTTAGTTCCAATCAAGCCAGAGTGCTACAAAGGAAATCTTTGTCTCAAAAAACAAACAAGCAAGCAAGAAAACAAATACCCTCCCCACAAGAACAACAGCAGCAGCAGCAGCGACACAAATTTGAGGCTTTTAATTGAGCTTAGCAGGTCTTTTTTCCTTTCTTACAATATGTTACATTTATGTGATCCCCAGTCAAGTGTGTAAACAAGGATATTTGATATTCAGTTATTCTCCTCTCCTAAGTCTTTTAGGCAATTTTTATTTGTTTTGCTTTGTTTGAGACAATATCTTGATGTATAGCCAGTGCTGGCCTCTGACTTGAGGAAAGCCTCCTGCCTCAGTCTCCTACACACTGGGATTGCAGATGTGTTATGACACACTTGGCTCCATGATGATTTTTTCACTAAAGACTCACCCTAAAACCTGGGACTGCCCCCTTGCCACAGTTGCATGATGTCCCCTACATGTGGCATCTCCCACACAACTGGTTCTCTGGCCCACTGGGAAGTGATATCAGCATGCTGCATGACCAATGAGCCCCATCTGACTATTTTATGTTTTGGCCATCTGATTATGGGGACACTTCTCGTGAAGACCATCTGGTTTGAGACGCTACATTTCCTAATATGAATTTTTAAGGCTCTGTTGCCTTGGCTGTCTGCCTGGCCACATGCCAGTAGCATGTTCCTTTAACCACAACATCTTCATGGTTTACCATGTGTTAAGTCATAATAGCCAAGGGCATAGATGTGCTTCATAAAGGAACAGGCAGAGATGGTATGGAGCAGACCTCTGCTGAGGTCAAGTGCTCTAAGCACATGACTCCTTGGGAATGCCTAGGCACAAATGGACTTCCCCTGGAAACCCCCAGGTTCTCCCCTCTGCCAAGTAGATGGGGAACCTCTGTGAGGGAAATATGGGAATAAGGGCCTTTCTCTCTTGGGAAGTTGCAACCAACAACTCTGGCCCAAGGTAAGGTAGGAGCTGCGGAAGGGGATTCTCTATAAGCACAAGGCCTAAAAAAAGTTGGAGGTGGATTTGATCTCTGGGCAGCTGAGTAACTCTGGCTGTGGCTTTCTAATTGCAAGTTCCATGAGAAGGTACTCTTGAGAGTTACTCTGAGTGGCCTTTCAGTTTTCCCAAGAACATAGTTTAGAGAGGATGCAGAGAAAGGCATCCACCTGCAAGAAGCATGGAGGAGAAACCTAAAGGCCTACTCCTTACAGATGAGGTGGCCAGGTACAAGGCAGGCACCCAGTACTGGGAAAGGAGTAGCCATCAGAAGGGCTACAGATAAAGGCCAGGCAGAGGGAAGGTGCTAGAGAACACTGCATCCTAAAGACCTCTGGGCAGAAGTGAAGGAGCCCAAAGGAACTAATTCTCTAGCAGAGAGCCTGGGTTTGATTTTCAGCACCCACATAAGAGTGCACCACCATTTGTAACTTCAGTTCTATGGATCCAGCACCCTCTTCTGGCCTCTGCAGGCACTGCACACATGTTATACACAGACACACATGCTGGCAAAACATATCCATACACATAAAGTTAAAATAAAATTAAAGATAAAGATTAAACATTATCATCAAACTACCAAAAATACAAGGCAGAGAATTCTAAACATAGAAAGAGAGAAGTGCCAAGTTACATAAAAGGGAATCTTCAGTAGACGACTAACAGTAGACTTTTAGGTCAGGAAAGAATGGGATGATACCACCAGAGTTTTAAAAGGAAATGAATAAATGAATACCCACCAACCAGGAATACTATACCCAGCAAAACTATCCTTCAGAAAAGGAAAAATAGTCTTTCTAAAGCAAACAAAACTAAAAGAATTCATCAACAGATTAGTCCTATAAGAAAGGCTTCATGTGGTACTCTGAAAAAAAACAAAAAACAAAAAACAAATCTTGTCTATAGTCTCTTCCTTGCTCAAATTGTAAGCCAAAATAAATCATTTCTTCTTTCTTAAATTGTTTCTGTCATGGATTGTATCATTGCAATGGTAAAAATAACACTGGGGACTGAAAGTTCAGGGACGGGAAACACAATCAGGCAAATGAAAACAAAAGCAAGCAGTAGGCATCAGGAAAGTCAACTGTCAGTCAAAGACTAAAAAGAGACAGGGAAGCCTGGCCAAGGGATGGAGTCAACAGGTGAATTCCTGTACTCAACTGTTATGAAGCAAAGAGCATTAGATCTCAAAGGAGAAACATTATCTAACAGAATGACAATTAAGGATAAACTGTATCAATGGACAAGCAGTCCAGGAAAAAGTCAGTAGAGAAATGCTGGAGTTAAAATACACTATAAATTAAAAGGATCTACAAGGTGTTCACAGAAAACTCACTCACAGTCACAGGATACCTTCTCACCAGCACAGGGGATGACCTACAGGATAGACCACGTGGGAGACCACAAAGTCTCACTCACACACACACACACACACACACACACACACACACCACATTAGAACTGGTCACTGAATATAACAAAGATGTACAGAACAAAATGCATGTTTAAAACTCAGCAGAGCTCCATATCTGACCACTAACTTGCTAAAACCAAAATCAAGGTAGAGCCTGCTCATATTAGATACAAAAGGATAGATGTGGGTAACTAAAAAGGCAGATATCTCTACAGTGAACATTACAACGGTTAGAAATTGAAGAGGATGCAGAAGATGTCATAGCATGTTTGTGGCTCTAAAGGAAAGTGTTCAAATGTCCATCACTGCACAAAGCAATGTACAGGTTCGATGCAGCTACTAACAGAGTATCAGTGGCATTTTCTCACAGGTCTAAAAATAAGTCCGAAGATTGGTATGGGACCACAGAAGAAATGAAATGGCCCAGGAAATTTCATCCTAAAAGAACAATGCTGGAGATAGCATAATACACAACTTGGAAACATCCTCAGGCTGGGGATGTGGCTCAACTGGCAGAATGCTTGCCTAGCATGCACAAGGTTCTGGGTTCAATCTGAGGCAGAAAGAGGAGGAGAAGCTAAGGTTTAAAACAGATAGGATACTATCTATTACAGAGTGTTTGGTGCACACCTGTAATCCCAGCACTTGGGAGGTAGTGAACGGAGAATCAAAAGTTTAAGGTCATCATCTTGGCTACATAGTCTGAGTCTGAGGTCAGCTTACATTACATTATACTCTGTTTTAAAAACAAACAATGCTTCATAGCTTGAGCAACCAAAACAGCATGAACCTAGTATCAAAACAGACACAATATGGGGCTGAAGAGATAGCCCAGTAGTTTAAGCCACCTTTTGTTCTTGATGAGGACTAGGGTTTAGTTCTCAGCACCCACATGGTAACTCATAACTGCTTGTAACTCCAGTCCCCAGAGATCTGAAACTCTCTTATTGCCTCTAAGGTAACTGGCATGTGTATACTCAGGAGTGCACGCACACACACATACACACATACTCCTGCTACAGCCAGATGGAGTGTGTCCTTTCCAGGACACACTGCCTCTGCCTGGATATTTCTGGAACCACATAGAGGTGTGTTCTGCTCAGTCCCCATAACCAGACCTGGGGACTTCCCAGGAAGTAGGCAGAAAGTGAGCAAGCACCATGTGCTTCTACCTAAGATCTGCCTGTGCTCAGCCAGTACAGTGGCCAAGACAGAAGCTCTGGCTTTATTGGAACAGTAAGAACAGTAATGGGTAGGAACCTCAGGACTATCCCCAGGCCACCAAAAAGCCCTCTGGCAGCCTCTGTGTCTACCCACCACTTTCCCAAGCTCAGGAATGTCACTGGATAAAAATACTTCAGGCAGATGTCATCAGTCTGGCCTGTCTGTGGGGCTTAGAGTTTTCCAGGCAGCAGTTGCCACAGCCCAGGCTGTGAGGGTGGGGTAAAGTAAAAGGTAAAAAAAGCCCTTGAAAGGAGCCAGATAGCTCTAGGTAACCCTGCCTGTATGGCCTCTTAACACTCAGGAGCATCAAGACACATGCTCTCTCACAGACAGACAGGCAGGCATGCAGACAGACAGGCACACACACACACACACACACACAGGACAGACAGCTTTACCAATGGATTCTTCATGTGCAAGAAGGCAAGGGCAGGGGGACTCAGACAGAGGCACTGAGCATATCTGTGCCTGGGAAGGCTTCCTGGAGGAAACAGTTTCTGAACATTTGACAGAGTGTGTATTGCGGCTGACATTTGTCAGGTTGGACTCCAACTCATTCTCACAGGACAGAGTTCTTCCATCCAGGGTCTCTACTCCCAGAAGAACAGAATCCCATTCCTTACTTGGTTCTGATCAGCATGTGGTATATGGGAAGGAGCTCCCGGCTCCTTGGGCATAGCCAACTGTGTGACCTTAGGCAGATAATCTACTGTCTCTGAGTTCCAGGGTTCCCAGCTGCACACAGCAAGTAGCCATATTTGACAGGCCCTTGACAGAGCCACTGCTACAGTCCCCTCCACCTTTCAAGAGGCCTCTGGGCAGGGACCTGGAATGGGGCTGGGCCACACAGCAAAAGATAATGTGTTCAGAGAGGCAATCCTTTCACTAGCTCTGAAGCCTCGTGAAAAGTCAGGTCCTGTGATGGCCACGGTCACCCTGCTGATAGAGCAACTACTGGCTCCTCTCTGTGGCCTGCAGAAATCTGGGGCTCTCTACGCTCAGCAAGGTTATGAAAGGGGACTTCCACAAGGAAGAGGGAGGAGAATGCATCCCAGAGTGCCTCGGGTAGGGTGAGCAGAGTTTAGCAGGAGTGACCTATTAAGTAGCGCCACATACTTTTTGGCCTTAAGGCCCTGCAGGACCACTACCTCCTTACCCCACATGCTTCCCCACAGGGTCAAAAGGGCCTGCACCTTCCCTCTGCAACTATTCCTTAGGTTCAGCATCCAAGTGACCCCTGTGGCCAGCACTAGTTCCTTCATTCTCCCTGCCAGAGGGAGGTGCTGGGCAGCCCACATAAGAGCTTCTAGAAGCTTCTCTACAACCTTTCATTGGGACTGACCACACATGCCTTGGAGTCTGCCCCAGCCTGTCAGTCTCATGAAGAGGGAAATGAATCACAGCAAAGTACATAGGAGCCAACAGCTGGCCTGGAATGTCAGAACTGGGAGTGACCATGGGGCTAATCAGGGTCCATTTCCTAGATAAGGGTGCTGAAGAGAGAGAGAGAGAGAGAGAGGGAGGAGCAGGGGCCCTCACAGTGGCCATGACCAGAACTGTGCATCTCATTACTCAGGAGCCACTTGATAGAGGCAGCTGCTCTCCTCACTGCTAGACAGACCTGCTGTGGATGCCACCCTGCACTGTGCTTTGTAAGTAAGTACTGTTTGCAAAGGGGACACCACACCCAGGAAGCGTGAGCTCTGGACACTCCTTTGCCACTAGAGGGCTCTAAGCACCAAACTCCCTGAGAAACAGAGGCCACAGCAGCTGGCCTGGCAATGCCCTGTCATTGTTACACCATGGGTCCCTATAGGCTTCTTCCCTGCCTCAGCAGCTCCCAGTACTGCCTTGGCCTGGCACAGGTCCTCATGCCCTCATGACTCAGGGGAGAGAGGCCCTTCCTCAGGTCTGAGTTCCATGGGATTGTTTCCTCCTCCTCCCCAGCTGAGAGCCCTGCCACAAAGGATGTCTTTGGCCACCCAACTGAAGTCAAACCAAGATGAAGTGCTCTGCATACAGGCAACAGTGTACACAGAAATGCTAGGCTGGCTCTGAGGACAGGTTGAGGGGCTGTGGATGTCTGGAAAGTCAGAACGCCAAGAGAGTTAGCAGATGACACCAAGGGACCAGGCCCAAGAGGGGATGGCATGTGAAGAAGCCTCAAAATTTATCCAGGCTGGAGAATAGGTAGAGGTGTTTACAGTAACCAAAAGGAAAGATTTGTTTACCTACACAGCACCATGGCTACTGCAATGCTCTGTCCCTATCATCCTGACAGTGGTCTTCCTAGGTCTGCTAAATAACTGCCCAGTGGCCACTCCATGAGAGTCATAGCCAATACAGTGCAGCCCCTGCAACTGGGAAGGCCAGCTCATTTGACTACCAGGAGCAGCTGCAAGCTCCACTCACGATCATCTTCCTGAGGTACTAGCGAAAGCCACCAGAAAGTTCTCGGGGAACTGAGCAAGCCAGGACTGTGAGAGGATGGAGACAGGATGACCAAATTTAGGTTCAAGAATGATGGAGGTGGGTAGTGTCTCTTAAATCCCTCTGTTGTCACCACCAGGATCTCCAAGCAGCTTGACAATCAGAGTAGATACTTTGAAACATCTGCCCTGACCCCGGCCAAAGTTCAGCAGCAAGGCAGCTGGACCCCTGTGACTGTGGCTAGGAAGGGGGATGCTCTCTATGGAAACACAAAGAGCCACAAGATAGGATTAGGGTGAGTGGGGGTGGGAACCCAAGCAGCAGAGGGCAGTGCCTGGGGACCATGTCCTGACCCTGTCAGCCAGAGAAGGTCAGCACAGACACAGGAAGAGCTGCTCTACGTGGGCCAAGGCAGGGGTCCCCCAAGGAGGGGCCAGGATGTCCGGGTCTGTTTCCCCATACGCATGTGGGAAAGCATACCCCAGAGACTAGAGGACACTGGCTCTCTCACCCCTATACCCCTTCTACCCCCACACATTCATGCTATGCTTTTCAAAAGCAGGCTTGTCCTTTGGCCCACAGAACCATCCCTGTATGTTTTAGAGTCCATCTTACCAAGTGCAGAGCTCACTGTTTGCCAGCCACATTTGCTACTTAGAACAACACTGGGGCAAACGGCATGACCATGCATCTTATAAAGATGTTAGGCTCCCAACTGCTGGCCATGTCTCTTCTCAGGAAACTGCCTGACCCAGAGGGTCCTGCCCACCTCCTGAAGGTGATGGAGATGAAGCCCCTTCCCCTAGAGTCTGAGCAAACCACATGCTGTGACCAGCAGGGTCCTCCCAGCTTACTTACCCCTCCCTCTTTGCAACTAAACTCCATGGGCAGCCAGGGATATGGCTGGGCAAGGTTCACCAACCACCACTCAGGAGCTAGCATCTATCTCCCTCTCCTTGACAAAGAAGACCTTAGACCACCAATTTAGAAGCCACCCAGTGAATCCTGGCTCCTGGCTCCTGGGGAGGCTGGGCAAAGGCAAGCTCTGCTGAGCAAACTTCCCGAGGGCTGAACAATCCAATTCAGGAAGAAAGCACAGTGTAAGCACAGACTTCCTCTGGGGCGGGACAAGCCCTCTTCCTCCAACAGGGCCAGGCTACCAGAGTCAGGAACTTAACAACGCTCATTCTAATGACCTGCATCCCCGGGAGGATTCCATGCAAGTGTCTGAAGGCTGCTCACCATGGAGAATGAGGCTCCTAGACAAAAAAGGTAACGGAGTAGGAGCTTCTCCAGCATCCCACCCCTTTCATCTCTGGGATCAATCGATCCAGCAGGCAAGTGCTAGCGAGCAGCAAGCCAAGTTTGCTAGACATTCCTACAGTGGTTAAGGCCCTTTGGGATCTTTGCAAATGATTCCCTATGACCCGATAAAAGCCCACTGCTGCTGCAGACACATGTAGTGCCTCCTTCCTCAAAAGACCAGCAATGAAGCCTCAGGGGTCCTGGCACTTTGGGAGCTAAGGCTAGGGGTTGGGTGGCCTTAAGAACATACTAAGAATGCCAGTGGGGACAGGGTATCCAGAGACTTGCCCTAGATATCCTGGGAGATCATTGTCTCCCTTTGCAAGGCAAACAGCCATCAGAACTCACTTTTGTGAGCCTGGCTCTTATGCCTCAGAGGCATAAAACAGACACCCAATGGAGGCCCTCCCCTGCCCAGGTGGCAAGACTAGCCACAAGGAGGTCACCTAGTGGAACATCCAAAGCAATTAGCTGCGGGGTCCGCAGAATCGAATCCGGAGCCAGAGGCTGGCAGGGCACCAAGAAACTAGGCCAGGGGAGGCAGCAAGGAGGGCAGCCAGACCATTCCTGGAGATGACTTTCTGTGACCCTGCCCTTGAAAAATGGAGTGCCCTGCCCCTCTCAGGCAGCCTGTGAGAATAAGAGCCACCTGGTACCAGTGAGGGCCAGGTGCAGCTCCGTTCCCTCCCATTCCCTAAAGCAGGTGCTGTTCATGGACTCCAGACAATGTCAGCTGGGCTCAGGGCATCTAGCCCACTTTAATCAGTTTGGGTTATTGAAGCAGTGGGCACTCCCTGTGGACATCTTGGGCAACACCAGTGCACCTGCTAATCTATCCTGTAAACGTCCCTACTTCTCTGAGTGCCTAAGACAGAGACACCCGCCAAGGCCTGGATGGGCTTGCACAGAGACACAGTCGTGCCTGGGGCTCCTGAGACTCTTGTCACAGCTGACCCACACCAAAAGGCCGGCTCCCAGCTTGCTTATTCCTCCTGTGGGGACTAACATCTAAGCGTTATCCCTCCATCCCAAGCGCATGGCCTGGAGGAGATCCTAGGTTGGTGTCCGTATTCCAAGTGTCCCCCTCCACATATCCCACTAAGCCACAGCAGAGTCCCTGAACTTAAGGGACTGACTCCTAGTCTGGTTTCTGCTTTCTGTGATTAGCCCTTCCTTGCCTCCCCTAGGGTCACAGTGGCACCAGCCCTATGAGTCGTGCGTGCCGGGAGGTTACTCACACGGTGAAGTGGTACACGAAACACTTCCAACCCGTGGGGCGCTCGAGGAAGTTGTAGACGCGGCCCTGGATGTGGGTGCGCGCCAGCAGCGGGCGGCGCGCACTGTAGATGGAGACGCGCGGGTCAAGGCTCACCCGCGGACGTGGGCCGAGGTCTGCAGGAGCCGGGTCAGGCGACACAGGGGGTGACATGGGGGGCACGAGCCCCGGGGCTCCGGTTGGCGCGATGGGTGCATAGACCGTGCTGCCCGCCGGACCACCTTCAGCCAGCTCCAGTGAGAAGGGACACTTCTTGGCCAGTCCCGCGCTGCCCCGCCGGGCGCCTAGCAGGCGGCCCCAACCCGCGCGCTTCCTCTCAGCACTGGGCGGGGACGAGGCCGTGTCCATGGCCAGACAGGACCTCGGACCCCGCCGCTCCTCGGAGCTGAGGTGAAGGCAGCGCAGAGCGCAGGGCTCAGTGCGGGTGGCCACTGCCGCCAGCCCAGCCACGGGGGGCCGCTGTCTGCTCCGCCTGGGGGCGGGGGCGGGGCTGGTCCCCCGGGATGGCATGTCCCGCCCACAGGACGCCCCGCCCCCGGGCGCCACCGCGCGCCTACCTGCGGCCTGGCTCAGCCAGCTGGTTACCTGCTATGCCAAGCCAAGCCAGGCTGATCTCGGTTTTCCCGTCCGTGCGCACCTGCTGGGCGCACGTGCTTCCCCGCACCCCGAGGACCACCTGCCTGCTTGGCTCTAGGGTCCTCCAACCTGGGACCAGCCAGATACCATCACCACCACGAATCGGGTAAACCACAAGCACCCTTTCTCTCGCCATCTAAACCCGCCCTAGAGAGGGAGCAGGAGGCAGAAAGAAGGGCATCCCGGGCCACGCGTGGACACTTTCCGGCACAGAATAAGGAAGTGTTGGTCCAGCGGACACTGAGCACCCTCGGGTTACCAGAAGCCTTTGCTGGAGGCTGAGAATGTGAAAGTGACTTCCCAGTAGCTAATTGCTGCCTGCTAAGGATGTGGGATGGAGGGGATGGGGACCGACCATGAGTGGCGCTCAGTGAGAGTGGGGAGGCTCAGTTGAGAGCTAGATTGCGGGTTTAACTGGTAGACACTGGCCGCGGGGCTGCCTGAGCGTTTATATTTACTCCTTTTAAGTTTGTACCTCCCCAGAGTTACACAGAAGGAGCTTCTTGTCCTGTGGTGGTGTGAGAATAGAATCAGAATGTTTATGCGGCTGGCTCTTGCTACACTGGTCTTTGTGTGGGGTGGAAAGGCACCCGCATCCAAGGACCATCCCCAAATCCCATTCTCCTGTGATACACCACACCGATCTCTCATACCACACACAAGAATAACTTTCAGATACTGTTTCTGTTAGCTTCATTTGTCAACTTGACACAGCCTACGGTCATCTGAGAAGGGAATCAGTTGAAGGGCTGCCTAGATTAGATTAGCCTGCGGGTGTGTCTGAGGAAGATTGTTTTAATTGATGTGGGAAGACACAGCCCACTGTGGTCGGCATCTGTTTCCTGGGCAGGTGGTCCTAAGCTATATAAAAAAGCTGGCTGAGCG
Organism: Rhynchomys soricoides; assembly: GCA_019843965.1. Lineage (NCBI taxonomy): Eukaryota > Metazoa > Chordata > Mammalia > Rodentia > Muridae > Rhynchomys > Rhynchomys soricoides. Next base: position 273,576 of record JADRCH010000238.1, on the reverse strand, counting down.
GGAGTCTGAGAACAAGCAAGCAAGCAGCGTTCCTCTGGGGTTTCTGCTGGACTTCCTTGGTTGTGAATGAGTTCTTTGATGGGAGCTGGTGCTATGTGGAATATTGAGCAGACCTGCCTCCCCAGGTTCCTGGTTGAAGTCCTTCTCTGGCCTCCCTTTGAAGATGGGCTGTAACCGGTAAACTGAAATAAACCCTTTCCTCACCCACGGTGTTTCTTGGTCCTGGTGTTTATCGCTGCAATAGAAGGAAACGAGAACAGGTGAATCAAAGGCTTTGGTAGATGTTAACGTGGTGCAGAAAGAATAAGGGCGAGGGACCATTGGTGTAGCCAGAGGTAGAGTGTATGCCTAGTGTATGCAAGGATCTGGGTCTAGTGAGGATGTGGGGGAAGAGCACCTGCCTCAAGAAACTGTTGCTAGGGAAAACATTTCCAAATGTGTTGTAAAATCCGGAAGCAGCAGATAAAGCAGAAAGCCACCGCAGGGGAAGTAAGAGATAGGAGACAAGCTGGGAGAGTCTCCACAGTTTTTACCATCACAGGCAAAGGATTAATATCATTAGTACATAAGGAACATCTAAAGCCCAAGAAGACTGTGGCAGCCAGTGCTGTGGGAGAATGGGCTGAAAACAGGACCAGAACACAGGGAAAGAGGCATGTATGTGGCCTTGGTGCCCCAGGGAAAAAAATGCTCAGCCTCACTCATAACAAGAAAATGCAAATTAAAAGTACACTCTGATACCAGTGGCCCACTATCTGATTGGCAAAACTCCAGATGTTTGACGGCACAATCTTTGGGAGAGGCCAGGGTGGCAGGTGCTTTCCTAATCACCGGTGGGAAGGGCATCTTGGCAGCCTTAGCAAGAGCGTATGTGCCTTTTGACCTGGAAATCCCACCACTAATAACCGACCCAAAGACAAATGAAGAAAAACAGAAAATGAAGGTGGGCATGGAGGAGCACACCTGTAATCTGAGTACTTGAGAGGTAGGTGGAGGCAAGAGTGTCGGGAGTTCAAGGCTAACCTGGGCTATGTAAGGAGGGAGAAAGAGGGAGAAAGAGACACAGAGAGAGAGAGAGAGAGTAGAGAGAGACACAGAAAGAGACACACAGAGACAGACAGACACAGACAGAGAGACAGACAGAGACAGGGAGAGAGACACAGAGAGAGACACAGAAGAGAGAATGTGAATAAGCACATAAACCTGGGAACTGCAACATGGCTTATATTAGCAAAAGATAAGCAACTGAGTGATGGCTCAGTGGTTAAGAGAACTTGCCTCTCAAGCAGGAAGACTACTGTTCAGAATCCACCACTCATAAATGCCAAGTGTGACCCTCTACATGCTTGTGCATGGGGCGGGGGCGGGGCAGGAGGCAAAGACTCTGGAACTTCTGGCTCCAGCCTAACTGAAAAACTCAAACTCTAGGTTGAGCAAGGGACCCTGCCAAGGCAAAGAGTGATATACCAGGGACCCTCTGCTGCCCTCTGCACATGCTCCCAAGTGCATGCATCTGCACACATGTGAATGCAACAAAGACAAAGACAAACAGTATGTTTCTGTTGGTTGACTTATATTCTAACAGAGACACACAATAAAGGTGCATACACTAATATCCAAAGGCCAAAAATAATTGAATCATAAGTAATATTGGCAAGTTCCCCCTCCTGTATGACCCCCCAGGTTAAAATTCTCAGTGCTCAAGTCTTTCAGGTAAAGAAGGATAGTCTGTGCTTAGAAACTACATGCATTGTCCAGTGTGGCTCAAACCATCCCTGGATTCCTCAAAATACTGAGCACAATGGGAATGCTAAGTGGTGTATTTATACATTATATTGTAAAGATTAAGAGCTTCGCTAGTCCAATCCAGAAGTAATTTGTTTTTCAAATATCTTCCATCTGGTGTGGGTTGCAGAACCTGGAGATTTGCAGCACCAGCTGTCTGAACAAGTCAAACATATATGTTTACATATCAAATAATCAATCCTTTTGATTCTCTTAGGAACCAAAATATAAAAGATACAGATATAAAAATCAAAGAAGTAAAAACAAATCTTTAAATGTGAGTTTGAAATATTACCATTATCTCCTCTGTTATTTTCTCTCAAGATTACTTTACAGCTATATCCACTAAAAACTTTGGAAGGATCAGGCTGAGGATAGCCTGGTCAGTAACTTGCTTGCTGGACAAACATGAGAACCTGAGTTCAATCCCAGAACCTACATAAAAATGTGGAGCATGGTAACCTGTGCCTTTAATCCCAGCACTTGGGAGACAGAGGCAGGTGGATCTCTGTGAGTGCAAGGCTAGCTGCTTCTACACAGTGAGTTCCAGGACAGTCGGATATGTAGAGAGACCTTGTCTCAAAAATCAAGAAGGACTGCCCCTGAGAAACACCACCAAAAATTTGTCTTCTGGTTTACATACATAGGCACACACAGACCCAACCACACACATGCTTGTGTATACTCGACCCCAAACACACACACACACACACACACACACACACACACACACGCGGAAGAGTAGGAGCAAGAGCAGAATTCAAGCAGCACAGACAATTATGGAAGCCTCACAGAGAGACTCGAATCTGTAATTCCTGAATCCAAGAAGCTGAGGCAGGATTGCCATGAGTTCAAGGTATACAGAGTGAGCTCTTCTCTCCAAAACCAAACAAGTATATGAATTAATGCATGCCTATTATCCTAAAACCCAGTTTGTTCACAGTGAGACTTGGAAAGTCCTCATTGCCCTTGGACGGTTGCTTGGCTCTTTGTTCAGAAAATGAAGGGAGGTGGGGTAGGGTAAGATGTTGCCTGCCTTGCCTTCTCTGTACCAACTGCAGGGTGTGAGGAGCCATGCCTGCCAGATGTACACACAAAAGAATGTGTGGGTAGAAGTCTGACAAAGAAAAACTGCTTTGAAATGACCAACAGGAAGAGGATGGGAGTCAGGTGCAGATTAAACCAGACTGCCTCCGAATTAGGAATTGTTGGAACTATAGTGAATGCACGAATTGTACTGAGCTATTTACTTTCATGTGTGTCTCCATGTTTTTCAAGTTATACTCATAGCTGCTCAGGTCTGTCCTGGGGGTAGATGGAGAAGAATACTTTCTTAGGACTTTCGAGATGGTGAAGTCACTTGCCACCAAGTCTGACAGTCTGGGTTGTATTCCCTGGGATTCACATGGAAGAAGAGAACAGACACTCCCAACTTGTCCTCTGACCTCCACACACGTGCCATGGTACATGCATTTACACACAACAAATAAAGGATTCTGGTTTTTTTTTGGGGGGGGGGGATGCCTGCCCTACCCTGGATAAGGAATCTGTTCTAAAGGACACTGTGGCAGAGAAGAGGCTGGACAAGGGCTGCTCTGAGGCCCTTGCCCTCTCCAGAAAGCTGGACAGAGACTGTGGGAGGAGGGCAGAGCAGGGTGGGAACCAAAGAGGAGAGACTCTAGATGTACTGTTGAGCACGGAGCTAAGATGGGCTGGGCTCAGGGTGGGGCTAAGGCTGAAGTTGAGGAAATTGGTGGCCCTGAAGCAAGAACCACAAAAAGTCCTGCATATAGGTGGGTATCAGGGTGAGACCAAGCCCATGGCTACTGCGGAAATGGGTGAGGATCCTTGAAGGGCCCATCAGCCAAGAAGAGAAAACCCTCTTGTGGTAGAGACTGAGTAGATTGCTTAGGCCATGGAGGTCTGTAAGTCTTGGTATAGGACTCTGGGGTGTCACCAGCTCTCTGCAGGACTCCTGCTTTGTCAAGGAAGCACATTGAGTGTGTGCACACATCCCATCAGGCTGCATCCTGGAAGAGCACCCTCTTGCTATCTGTCTCCAAGCCTTGGAATGTTCTGGAAATCTGGTGCCTACTCTTTTACCTGATGACTTTCTAAGGGCTCTTTGCCAATCCATTTGCACCCCCTCACCCACTTATTCCTTGTTCAGCTGGTGAAGTCAGAGGGCAACAATGGGAGGTGCCTTTGAGGCTATCCTGAGGATAAAGCGAGGGCTGATGTCTTCTAGGAGAACCAGAGTCTACCAGCCAAGAGGCTGCTGGGGCCGTCCAACTTCCAGAGGTTACCCAGATGTCATCTTCCTTCTGAATAATTTCTCACTAATTCATTCATTCATTCCCAAAATCTTGTATGCACTGCCATGGAACCATTAGGTAGAGTTGAGCAAAAATAGTGAGCAGACTGGAGGTGCCCATGATCCTAGACAATGTTAAGCATCTACTTCCATAATCTAGAATTATCTGAGATACAAAGCCTTAACTGATGAATTACCTAGACCAGATTGGCCTATCAGCATGTCTGTAGGGGATTGTCTTGATTGTTAATTGATTTGGAAAGAACTGACTCAGTATGGTGGTACCATTCCCTGGGCAAGTGGTCCCAAGCTATGTAAGAAAGCTAGTTAATCATGAGCCTGAGTGAGCCAGCAAGTTCTTCTGTTCGTCTGTGATTTCTCCTTCAAATATCTGCTTGAGTTTCTACCCTGAGTTCCCTGGACCTGGAAGGTGAAATAAACCTTTTCCTCCCTTAAGTTGCTTCTGGTCAGCGTTGGTTCACAGCAACACAAACTAGAGCACTCAACTGAGGGCTTAAGAGGGAGAGGGAGAAGGTCAAGGTATCTCCACAGAGATGCTTCAGTTAACCCTGAAGTGGAAACTTCAAGTTTCTTTGGAAAGTCAGTTATGTCAAATGATGTTTTGCTGGGGCACACAGGTGAGAGGATGCTTTGATACAGCAAACACGTGAAAGGACCTTTGATGAAGGAGGATACATTTGACCCCACAGACAGGCACTGAACATTGGTTTGGTTTGCTCCACCTCACTATTCTTCTCTAATGACACACATGTATTGGTTCACCTTTCATAGCATTGTTGGAGCCCAGCTTGTGATAACGCCACCATTGAGAGAAAGTTGCCCAAGAACTGCTCATGGTGGTTCTAGCTGCAGTTTGCTGCCTCTGTAGCCTTTCCTCAGGCTAGTTGGTAAGTGTTGCGGTTCCTTCAGGATTGAACTACAGCTGCTGGTTCATGTCTGGTGTCTGCCTGCTTAGAGGACTGGTCTGCAGCTGAGTCGTTTTTGGTGTTTGCTAAGGGACTGAACTGCTGCCAAAGAAGATCAAGCTCACCCCCAAAGAACTATGGCTGGCCAGGTCCACTTCCCCCATATCCTAATAACTTTGCTCCTCCACTACCTCAGCTGGGTGGTGGGCTAGAGGAGGGGTTAAACCCTTATTAAAAGTGGGTTGCAAAAAATTTATGCCTACATACCTAGGGGAGAATTTGCTGTCAAAGCTCTCTTCATGCAGTAGACAATGCTAAACGGATGGTGGGGTAGGAGGGAGGGGTATGAGGAATGGAGCTTCCCACTGTGAGCTACTGATATCTCTCTGCAGGTCCTCCTGACTGGTGACTATTTGTCTGTCCTTGAGGATGGAACAGGCAGCAGCAAAGCTGTACTTTCATCTCTCCTGCATCTTACAGGCAAATGCTGGGGTGTCCTCTCCTCATCTAAGCACATGAAGATCCGTCATCTCAGTCAGCTTGCTCTCAGGCAAGAAGGGAGAGCTAGGGCCTTCCTTCTCTAAGAAAACACTGAGGTGGTGCTACTAGTCCCTCCCATGAAGGGACCCCGGGTCACAGTAGGACAAAGACAAGATTGGGCTTGTCCAGAGTCCTTCAACTCTGACGTCTTGTCCTCCCTCCCACACACACTGTATTTGAAGTCATCTCACTAGGTGCACCAAGAACCCACTGTGCTCTGCTCTGTGGGCGAAGGCTGGACAGTCATTTGTGAAGAAAGTTTCCTTCTGAGCCTGTTCTTATGCAGAATAGGAGGAGCTAGGCATGCTGTCATTCCACCGTTCCTTACCCACAGGCCACACCCACCCACACTCTCCTCTTCCAAGATGCCAAGCTGGGAACCTGCTGAGAATATTGAGGGTTATACAGTGTGCATATATGTTGGACACATTCAAACAGCCTTTTGTGAGCTCCCTTTTGTGACCGCTCCAAGGACAGGCACTTAAGAGCACAGTGGGAAGGGTGTGTTCAGAGGAGAGACCAGCAGCCCAATAAGGAAGCAGGAACCACCCCTATGGGGCCACAGCTATACCCAATTTAACAAGGCTGGATAAGAGTCACTTGGTGACCAGGCTCTCTCTGCAAACGGCACCCTGTCATTCCCTCACCAGCACCAAGCCAGTGCTGGTGAGATAGCAGAGCTTACCATAGTGCTTACTTTAGTCTGAAGTTGAGACCTGTGGTAAAGCTGCCTAGGGTCTTGCTCAGGCCTCCAGAAACTCGCACATACCTCTGAGGCCTGGTCTAAGCATGAAAAGCACTGCTAGACATTGAGGGCTGTTGGCACTTGCCTTATGCTGAGAGGTTTATTTCTAGCAAATACTGAAGGGTCCTCTTTCAGGGAGCTACCCCCACCTGCCACAGAATCCACTTCTCTCCTACTAAGTGTGTATCCTGGGAGTAGCCCTGGAGCCTCAAAGGGCTCAGACCTCCACTGGAACTTGTGGTAAGAGCCTGTTCAAGAGCACAGCCCACTAAACTCAGGATCCCTTACCTGCTAGCATCCCTGACACCTCTAGCCCAACAGCATTCCATCCTGGACATTTGCTAAGCCACAAAACCTCCACTTGATGGATAGAAGTATATTGAGTATTTCTAGCCAAATTCAATGCAGTGGTGGCAGTCCCAGCCAGAACTTTTGTCCTCATCCGTGGTACCAATTGGGTAGCACAGCTGGAGGGCTCACCATGCCAAGCCACCATAGCCCCGCACAAGACTGAAGCCCAGAGCAGGGGCAGGGCAACTGAGGGACAGAAGCGGAGGCAGAGATGACTCAGTTGCCAGCAGCATTTTCTAGACACCTACTGCTTCTAGTTACACTGTGGGGATGGCTGGAACAATAGAAAGGCCTCAATTCAGGAGATACAGATCTCATCTGTGAGACACACAGATGTAGGGAAGAAGCACATGAGAACCTCACATGCCACTCATGTGCTCTGACCGGTCCCAGCCTTTATGTGACCCAGAGCCTGTGAATCAACTGTGGGCATTGTGTGACAGGGAACTGATTCACCTCTGTGAGTCCAGGCACATAGATGCTCCTGAATGTGAGTGAGTGACTGGAGAGAAATGGGTGGGTGGCTGGATAGGTGGATGGGTGCTTGGATGGTGATGGGAAGTGGATAGTAGGTAGGAATTTGTGTAGATGAATGAGTGGGTTAATGGATGGTTAGTCAGCTGATTGGATGGATGGATGGATGGATGGTGTTATCTGGGTAGATGTATAAATGGGTAAATGGATGAATAGCTAGTGGGTAGGAGAATGATTGGATAGATAGATGGATGGTAATGAGATAGAGGCAAATGGGTGGGTATAAGAATAGATGGATAAGCCGGGCAGAGGTGGCGCACGCCTTTAATCCCAGCACTCGGGAGGCAGAGGCAGAGACAGGTGGATTTCTGAGTTCGAGGCCAGCCTGGTCTACAGAGTGAGTTCCAGGACAGCCAGGGCTACACGGAGAAACCCTCTCTCGAAAAACCAAAAAAAAAAAAAGAATAGATGGATAATTAGATGGATGATGGATGGTGATAAGTAACAGAGTTGATAGATGAATGGATAGGTAGATAGATGGGAAATTGGCCCCTACTGGCCCATAGGGAGTAGCACTGTTAGGAGGTGTGGTCTTGTTGGAGGAAGTATGTCACTGAGGGTGGGTTTGGATGTTTCTGAAGCTCAAGCGAAGCCCAGTGTCACTGTCTCTTCCTACTGCCTGCTGACCCAAATGTAGAACTCTCAGTTACCTCTCCAGTACTAAGTTTGCCTGCATGCCACCATGTTTTCTACCATGAGAATAATGGAACTAAACCTTTGAATCTGTAAGGCAGCCCCAATTAAATGTTTTCCTTTATAAGAGTTGCCATGGTCATAGTGTCTCTTCACAGCAATAGAAACCCTAACTAAGACAAGATAGATAGATGAGTAGGTAAATGGATAGGTGGATGGATCCGTGGGTGGATGGATGGATAGATGGATCAATGGACCAATCAATCGATCCATTGGTCAGTGAGTGAATGGCCTAATTAGTCTTGATTGTCAACTTGACAGGATTTAGAATTACTTTAGGAGAACTGTCTCTGGGCATGTCTGAGAGGGTATTTCTAGAGAGAACTAAGATTAGGGAAGATCTACACAGAAAATGGTCCTGGTATAAAGAGGTCCCAAGGAAAGAGCAATGGCCTCCTTCCCTTGTTTCTTCCTCCTGAGCAAGTATGTCCATCACTGCTGCTGCTGTCCTATGTTGACTTTGGACTCCAGCTACTTTGGTTTTCCAGCATGGACTGAACAGCAGTGATTCTGCAGGGATCTTCTAAGCCTGATTAGAAGCAGACTGGGACTACTGAGCTGACTGACTGACTTCATGGGCTCAGCAGACACTCAGTCTCATGGGCTCAGCAGACACTCAGTCTCAGTTCTGCAGCATGCAGATGGTCATTATTAGATTACTCAGTATCTATCATGTAAGCAACCCTATAAATCTCTTTAATAATATGTACATAGTCTATGAGTTCTGCTCCTCTGGAGAAGGTTGCTTAACTCTTAGATGGATGGATGATGACATACAGATGTATGTATCTGGAGGCTTGGGTGGGTAGGAATGTGGGCAGAAGGCGGTAGGTGTCAGTTAGATGCCTGCACAGAAACAGGGACAATGGCTCAGTGGATAAAACATTTGCTGCACAAGCATAAAGACAAGTTCAGTCCCAGAACACAGATAAAACTACACATAATGTGTATCTGTAATCTTAATACTCCTGCAGTGAGTTGGGAGGTGAAGACAAGAGAATCCCATGAAGCAAAAATTCTAGCAAGTCTTGTGTATGTGATGGCAAAGAAGAGACCCTGTCTCAAACAGGGGAAGGCAAGGGGTGATATCCAAGAATGTTCTCTGACCTCCATTCATACTCTATGTCCTGCATGCATCTACGCGCACACACACACACACACACACACACACACACACACACAGAGAGAGAGAGAGAGAGAAAACCAAGATGCCTGGGTAGATGAGTTAGTGATGAATAGGTGAGTGTTGTCAGTTCTCAAGATACCCTGGGTGCTAACCTAAGCATACTCACCTTGATATGTCCTAATCAACTCCCAGGAAATGCTTATCATGGTCATTATCTCCATTGCCCGACAGGACCTGTAACAGGTACAAGGCTGTTAGCCGATGCCACACTAAGGCTGGCTACCAGTCATGTACCTGCTCTGCATGATGTAGAAGCATATAAGTACCTCTATAGACAGCATGTATTTGGGGCACAAATATGTGCATAGAAGTCGAGTGCAGGCCATGGGGTCAGGAAACCGCTAGTTTCCATTAGAGGCCTGGCAGGAACTCTGAGTTGGTCCCTCAGCCCCTCTGGCCTTGGTCTACAACTGTGGGATAGTACCAGGACCAGAGCCAGGCTAATAGGCAGAGCTCATGCCTAAGGCCTGCGATGTTCCATCCTTGCCCTTCCTAGACCATTGTCTCCAACGTAGAGACCACAGACAAGAGTCCAATATGCTGTGCAAAAATCCTGGGCCAAGAAAGCATTAAGGTCATGAGGGCAACACAGGTGGCCTTAGAATTGCTGTGGGAAGGAAAAGTCCTCCACTCCCTGAGTGCCAAAGCCAGAGATGCAGATTTTCTGAGCTGGCAGAGTATATCTCCCCCACAGAAGGCAGTCAGAGACAGAACTGAGTCTAGAGACAGAATGGGGCAGGGCCTTTGGACTAGGGTGTGGTCCTAGGAGGTAGTTTCTTTCCCATAAGTATGCTGGGGACCTTTGGGGGCAAAATTCTTCAGGCTGGGGAGACTAGAAGGCCTTCGAGACTTTGGTCTCTTCTGCTCCAGCCCAGACCTAGGTGTCAGCCTCGAAGATAGCTCAGACTATTTAAGAACACTAGCCCTCATGAATGCTAGACTTGGCTTTTGGCATGGAAGGCAAGTAGTGAGGCTGTACAGTCAGTGGTGGGAAGGAAAACTGCTACCTTGGTGACACAAGCTGGGATGGGAGCAGCCCTTTCTGGAGACTTGCACTCTGGACACAGCTTTGCCCAAGAGGAAGTACCTTCCTGTCATTAGTCAGAGCAACCACAAGAGAGACAGAGGCAGCTACCAGTCAAGCCATGGTGATCAATGTAGGGAAGCAGCCACTGAGGGCAATTTAGGCATCCTTCCCATGGCACCTTGATTCTCTGTCCCCGAATCACAGTGCTCATATCGAGAGCATATGGGTAGTCTATCTGCCCAGGGCCTGGTTTGGAAACTGTGTCCCACTAAATGGCTGTTTCCCTAGACCCCACTTAGGCTTCATATGGCTCATACATATACACATGCCCAGACACACAACTGCCTTTGAACACATGTTCTGTATACAGTCATATTTTGCACTTGGGGTTGGCCGTGGCTGCCCAGTGTCCAGCAGTCCTAGGGTGGAAGCAGCTGTTGATGAGCAAACAGGGAAACAAAGATCATTTCAGATGAAAAAGCAACACTGAGCAATGCTGCCAGGGTGCCTGAGGAGAGCTACAAGGGAAGTGCCCTGAGCTGGTGTGGTGACAAGCCTGTTGGAGATGCTCCAAGGATTGGTGCCCCAAGACAGCAAAAGAAAAAGTGCCAGGGCCTTTTTGGGTTTGATTATTAGGATCACAGGAACCACAGAAGGTTGTGGGTAAGGAGAACCATAATATGGTACTGGCCTGGGAATGGCTAGGGAATATCTATGCAGCCCTTCAAGTGTCCAAAAGATGGAGGTAAAGGGGCAGCGGCAAATGAAGGAAGGGTTCTGGAAGCATTCCTGTTCTCCATATAGTCACCAGACATAGGAAGGCTAGGCTCTGGGTTGCTTGGTGGGCATCAACTTAGGCTGGATTTCCAGAATTCAATGGACTCTGGCCTTGTCTATGCTGAGATATGGCCATTTCATCTAGGCTCCCAAATATGTCCCCTCCTCCAGAACTTGACCCTATAGCTCTCAAGCCCTGGGAGCTTATGGTCCCTGCTCTTCAGGGCCCAAGTGACTGTACCTTGTTCTGAGCCTCTGGCCCCAGCCTAGCCTATAATTCCAGAAGGACCTCACATGGACCTGGCTTATGTCAAGGTAACATGACAGGTGTGTTAAGGAACATGCTAGCTCAAATGGTCATATAACTGTGGCCCTCTTGCTCAGGGCAAAGCCAGGAGACCCCTGCCCTTGATTAGCCTGAGGTAGCTACCTCCCCGCCCAGCCCAGGTCCTGTTTTTGCCTGTGATCCTGGCGCCCTCTGGTGGTTAATGTTGGGTCCTTGGCTTCTGCCCAACCCCTGTTCCCCTACCAATGGGGTTCATGGCAAAGTAATGAGGGCCAGATCCTGTAGTGTTTAGGGGAAGGGCTCACAGAAACATTGTCAGGGGCCGTCAGGAGGGTCTTTCTTCCCCTGTTACCCACAACCACCTGGAAGCTGGCCTCAAGGATCTCTCTCTACTGGAAAAGAAACTGGGACTCAGAGTGTCGAAGGAGCTGGAAGGATCAACAGGAAAACAGCCAGTGTCACAGCCATGAAAAGCATGGTCTATCCCATAAGCCTCAGCCTTGAGCCTCAGTTTAGAGGCAATCCTCATGCAGTCCCCAAGGCACTGGCTGCCAAACTGGTAAGTAGACAGTGCTCAGCTCCCCACACACCGTAGGATTCCCCAGAAAAGTGGCATACACAGATCAGGGCAAATATCTCCAGACCTCCTGAGACCTCAGGGAACAGTTCTCCTGCTTGCCTATCCTCCTTGGGACAACTTGCCAGACATCCTTTCATGGATCATGTGGTCTTAAGGCAGTCCTTGTTTCCTCAACTAGAGAAACTGAGGCTTGGCGAGAAAAGAAGCAGAATTCCCATCTGACCTCTGACCTCGTGTTAGAGTGTAGACACCCAAGCTGCACTTATTGTCTATGCCAGGTGGAAGCCATGGAGGGAAGAACAGGACCCATGCTCCAACTAACCCCTCTTAACAGTGGGTACAGCTTCCTGGCCAGGCTGGATGTGCTCTCAGACCAATGGCACCAATCTGGCCCTTGGTGACTGGGTGGTACCCTATGTTCACTCACGCCCAGCTTTCTAAGACATCATTGGCTGCCAGGTGCCAGGTGTGGGATGTGGGGGGAGCAAGGGAGGAACACAGCCTGCAGTAAGTGAGTGGCTCCAACATTCAGCACCAGCAGCTACATGCCAGGAATCTGGAAGGAACAGGCAGGTAAGCTCACACCAGGGTCAGCTTGCATAGGGAGTGGGGCCAGAAAATTGCCCAGTCCTCTGCTGTGCAGGTAGGAAGGGCAAGTAGGAGCCATGTTCTAGCCACAGTCCTACCTCATGCCCTTCTTTCCTCAGTTCTATCAGGGATGGCAGCAGGGGGACAGGTCTACAGTGGACAAAGGAACGGGCTACCCATTGTTTGGGAGGGCCTGGGTGAAGGGCAATCCAAATTGTGAGCCTCAGACTTGGAGATTACATCTGCCACAGCACCTTGGAAAGTCAGCCTGAGCTCAGGGGCTGGGGGTGACAGAGGTTAGGGGTGCAGAGCCAGCTCTATGTTCTGCTCTGTCAGGAATGTCAGTTCTCCTCATCATTGTGGTTTTACCCACATATCACTGTAAGCTGGCACAGAGAGTTTAGGGACAAGTAAGTTGAGGACCCCAGGGTCTGGGTGCCAGATCTGTCATGCTCTGGGATCTAACCATATTAGGGGCTGAGAAGTTCAGGCTGTTTCTATGACCATCTCAGTAAGAGTCTCCAAGGCCTCTGCTGCCTTGGGATTAAGTATCTGGTTTTTGTCTTTCAGAGTTCTGGCATAGAATAATGATCAGGGTCCTGCAGCTCAACCCCCCCCCAAAAGAAAACCACCAACAAATGGGGGGCATTTTAGACCCAGACACCTGCATATGCAAATCCTATTTGCATGCCTTCCTTCTTTGTGGCAACATTTGCCTGGTACTTGGCACCTGCCCAAATGCCCATCCACCTCAGCCTGGTGGGGAGAGCAAGGCCTAGCAGTTCCTGGGTGTTGCATCCACCTTCCATGGCATCCAGGAGTCTGGACCATCCATTCAGTCTATGCTGAAACAAGGCAAGGTGACCTGGTCTGCAGGATCTAATCCATTGTCCATGAGTGGGGGTACATTGTCAAACCCCATCTTGAAAGGCACTCTCTAGGGCCTAAACCTTGGAAAAGAAACTTTTAGAGACTCAAAAGCCCCAGAGGACTCCCCCCACACCCCCAGCCAAAATGAGGCTGTCCATGACTTTCCAACTGGGAACTAAGTGGGCAGAAGAAGAGGAGGTCCCATCCCCAGTCCAAAGACTGAGGACAAACAGCATGGCTCCCATAATCCAAGCCAGAGTACACATAGAGCTTGAGTTGCCTCTCTTATTGCAGAGCGCATGCCCAGATGTGACTGGGGACTCTATTTCCAATTGTGAGACTTACTGTGAGAAGTGTGTTCTTCACATGGACCCTGGGACAGTAGCTTTGTCTGGAAGCGGGGACTTTGTAGATGAGATGAAGAGAAGGTGGGAGCCCTAGCCTAGTGATGGGGTTCTTACAGGAAGAAGAGAGTACAGACAAGCATAGGCACAAGAGGCGGGGACTGGGGTCACATGGCTATAAACAAAGGGATTCCTGGAGCTTCTGAAAATTGAAAGATGAATGAGCCCTGGGAAAGGCCACATACCCTATCCATTCCTGGATTTTTGTTTTTTGTCCCTAACACTCCAGGAGTGCACCTCAGCTGGGTCAGGCCTCCAAGCTTGTGGTCCTTATTCCAGCACACAGGGACATGCCTGCGAGCCGAGCCAGACTCCTACAGGAAAACCATCAGCTGTTTATTCCTGTGTCTGGAGGGTCTTATTCAAATCTTGCTCTCCACAGGCCCTGGGTGTGAACTCCTAGTGTGGGTGGGGTGAATTTATATCTCCCACAACTGGGGCAGGATAGGCTGCAGGGGACCCAACGAACCAAGGGGCTGAGCCTGGCTACAGGAACCAGATACAAGGGAGGGGACTTGCCTGTGGCCACACAGTGCCCCATGGTGGATACCTTCATATAGGGCCATACACTGGAAAATCAGGGTGACATCATGACTCTCTTGGTCTGGAGGCTAAGGTGAAGTCCAGGTGTCCTAGGTCTGCTTTCTACTGCTGTGATAAAACACCATGGCCAAAAGCAACTTGGAGAGGAAAGGGTTAATTTCCATCTGTACCATGCAGTCCATCATGAAGGGAACCCTGGGGCAAGAGCGGAATGTGGAGGCAGAAACGTGGAGGTAGGAATTGAAGCAAAGTCCGCAAGGACATGCTGCTTACTAGCTTGCTCTGCATGGTTTCCTCAGCTGATAGTCTTATAGAACTCGGACCACCTGCCCAGGGGTGGTACTGTCTCCAGTGGGCTGGATCTTCCCATCCATCTTTAATCAATAAAATGCCCCCACAGACTTACCTATAGGACATCTGATGTAGGCATTTTCTCAATTGACGTTCCCTCCTCCCGAATGACCTTAGCTTATGTCAAGTTGACAGGAAAAACTAAGCAGTACACCAGGTAAGGGAAACCACAAAAACCAAAAACAAAACAAACAAACGAACAAAAAACCCTGCCATCACACCTAGAGCAGACCCCAAGAAGCCCTGAGTCTTCCCAAGCCAGACAAGCTATAGAGAGAAGCCTTCCTACCTCTTCTACCTCTGAGGGTCCTATCCCCAGTTCTCTCTTTCTGTCCCCACACCTGCCTCAGGTAAGAGCATATCCTACTCCACACAATGGTTTAGCATAGCCCAGTTACACCTACAGCAACATGAAATGGTACTCTTGTACCAAACACAACAAGGTTTAGTTTATACTGAGCTAAGTGTGAGTGACTGTGGTTAATGAGGCCCCAAGGGACATGTTCCACTATGGCTGTCGGTACAATAACCTTTGTAGACACAGAACAAATTGCAACAGTAAGTCAAGGCATTTATCAAATACATTGGTGCGATGACCAGTTAGATTAGTTGTAGCAAAATGGGGAATCTCTGCCATAGGCTTCGGATGCTGTCTGATGACATTTTTGGCATTTGGGTTGGTGGAAGCTTGAGGCTTGCTGAGAATACAGGCTAAAGGTTTTTGCCTGGAAGATGGATGTTAGGTCAGACAGTAGAAGTGGGTAATAAATGGGTGCTGAAAACAGCCCAAGAAAATTTAGCTATGGATCTGTAACATTTCTACTTCCATAACTAGGACATTTGAATGGGTCATCTGCAGACCCTTCATCAGAGGTAAACATCAGTTCACATCTGCAAAGACTGAACTTCTGTAGACGGTCATGTGCACAGTGCCAGGAGTTAGGGGTCAGATGTATCTTTTGAGTTACACTTTCTTTTGGAGTAACACCATAACCATGCTGGCTCCAGTGGTGTGTAGGGAGGACCATGGCTCAGCTCCCGTCCAGGTTAGCCACGAGAAGCAGAGAATAAGCCCTCTCATAATTCACACCCTCTTCTCAGCCCCCTGTTTGCGCAGGTATCCCCCTGTAAAAAGTGCAGGTTCTGAAGTGCTATCATGCAGGCACCCCAAAGCCAGGCACATGGGACAGCCATGCAGACCTGGGAAGCATGGGGAAATGGTATGTAAAGAGCTCTCCCATGTTAGACAGCATCTCTGCCTACAGTAGCGCCAAGGGAGGTCCTTCCAGTATGTTCTTCCTCCCTGGCTGGACACCTGCTTTCAGGAGCCAAGGCATGGTGAGGGCAGGACCACAGTGTGCTGTAGAGGTTTTCAACAATCATCAAACAGGTCTGTAGGGAACCCAGTTGCATACCACACAGGCTAGTCCACTCAAGTCACTGAAGTGAAGGGTGGGGCTGAAGGGCCTAGCCTGGACAGGTGGGTGGGAGAGGACCTGAGCCCAGCCAAGGTGGGGGATGTAGCAGGTAGCCTCTTTGTCTTCTATTTACCAAGGTGGGAACTTGGAGGGAATAGCCTGCTGGGATCTTTCTCTCTGCTTCCTCCTGTTCTTCCCATTGCCCTTTTCACCTGCCACCCTCCTCCATGGACTTCCCTTCCTGGCTTTTTTTTCTGCCTTCTGTTCCTGGTTCCCCTTTCTAGCCTTCATCTCTGCTTCCCTACCCTGGACTTCCAGTTCCACCTAGGTCCCTCCTCTTCTCCACTCTGTCCTCCCAGCCTCCTTGCATCTGAGCTAGATCACCTGCCTTCTCACCTAACTATCCAGGCAAAAACCTGGAACCTTGTCTGGAGCAGACTAGGGTGTGGCTCCCAAGGGTTGGGAAAATGAATTCCCTACTGTCTTTGGAGGTTTCCAGGAGACCCCCTGCAAAACAAGCCTCTGGAGAACCGTGACAAGTGGGTTGGAATCCAGATGCCCGGAGTTCGGTAAGCATGGGAAACAGAGACAGGCAGGTGGGATTTCTGTGCCCCCATCCCCAGTGGAGAATGAGCCTGGCTTTAGTTACAGCTACTGAGAGGAAGGTGGTAGAGCCCAGGTGGGGCCAGCAGATGGACAGCTACTTCACATGGCAGCTGGGTTGGGTCTTCCTTATGAAGAGGGGAGGAGGGTGGCTATTCCATCCTGTCGGTTCCATCACATGTCTCACAGAAAAGCCACCATGCAGACGGCCCAGAGCTCCTGTCCCAGCAGCCCCCTGGATACTGGGGATGGCTGGGAGCCAGTCCTATACAGGGGAGAGATCAACTTTGGAGGGTCCAGGAAGAAGCGTGGCAAGGTAGGGGCAACGCACGCCTGAATGAAATCCACCATGCCTGGAATCTCCAAGTCTTACTTCCTCCTTAAAGCACTGTACTGGGGTCTACTCACCCTGTGTCCATTCCTTATGAGCTGAGTGCAGAGACCCTGACCAGACGGGGCGGGGGTTGGGGGGAGAGAAAGTCGAGAGTTGCTTCCTGCCCTGGTGACAATAAGGACATTGAGGTTCAGGACTCCTACCTCACTCTCCACTCACAGAAGGAGGATATATTGCAATGGCCATACCACACAGAAGCCTTGCCCCAAGGAGGGAGGGCCTAAAACCTGCCCTCCTGTGGCCTGCCCTGTTCCATAAGGCCAGCCTCCATCCCCATGATCGGAATCCCACAACACAGTGTTGTCTACCACCTGGAACTCACTCACCCCTTACCCTGGAGTTTGTGAAGGTACCAAGCAGTGTGGCTCCCTCCATGCTCTTTGAACACCTGCTTACGGAGTGGCACCTGCCAGCCCCCAACCTGGTGGTGTCCCTAGTGGGTGAGGAACGGCCTTTTGCAATGAAGTCCTGGCTTCGGGATGTCCTGCGCAAGGGACTAGTGAAAGCAGCTCAGAGCACAGGTAAGGCTCTCCCTGCCCTTCAGTGGGTGAGGTCTGTCACATCACTTTACAACCAAGACAATGCAACACACACACACAGACACACACACACACATGCACTCGCGTGTGCCTGTGCACAAACACACACGAGCACGCACACACACACACATACTGGCCAATCTGATCTAGGCTAAAATTCTCTTCCCAGGTGATTCTGGGTTGTGTCAAGTTGATAATTAAAACTAAGCAGCACAGAAGTCAGAGATGCTCAACAGTAAGAGCATGTGCTGCTCTCGCAAGGATCTGGAGTTCTGTTCCCAGTACCAATGTCAGGCAGCTAGAAACTGCTACTCCAGCTCAGGGAGATTCAACACCTCCGGTCTCCTCAGGCAGTTCACTCATATGCATATACTAACATATACTTACATAATTTTAAAAAGAAATTAAAACTAACCAACATTATGAGATAACTCAATGGCTAAAGACTGGAGTCCAGTCTCTAGCACCCACACAGAAAGCTGTGCATGAGGACATGTGCCTGTAGTTTGGGGAAATAGACAAGTCCCTGTAGCTGTGCCAGTGACCTGCCAGACTTGCCCAACCAGTGAGCTCCAGGTTCATCAGAGACCATCTTACACAGACAAGGTGGCCTCCTTATACATCTGTCCCCTGACATGGGTGTCCTGCACACACCAACATATATACCAAACAAGGGGGTTGGGAATTCTGAGTCTCTCTCATTGCAGAAGTAGTCATAATAAAGGAAGTTTGCAGTCAGATACAGGTGGGAACTTTGTCATTCAGATCCTTGCCCAGAACAGGCTACAGGGCAGCATCTAGGACAAATCTTGGAAAAGGTTACTGTTTGCCACACACATATCTCCCCTGAGCCTTAATATCCCCATCAGCCTCAAAGTGTTTCCTGTAGCTGGGCACAGTGGTACATCCTGTATTTCCAATACATGAAACACATGGAATTATTTGAGCTGCAGAACAGCCTGCATTTTATAGAAACCTGTCTGAAGGAAAGAAAAAAATGTATTTCCCATTACTTGATTCCCTGGTCAGCCATCTGTAAGGACTCCAGGACCCTTCTCTCCACCTCCCATAGGTGCCTGGATCCTGACCAGTGCCCTCCGTGTGGGCCTGGCCCGCCATGTTGGACAGGCTGTACGTGATCACTCTCTGGCTAGCACGTCCACCAAGGTCCGTGTGGTGGCCATCGGAATGGCCTCTCTGGGCCGAATTCTTCACAGTGAACTTCTAGATGGTGTCCAGGTTAGTGACAGGTTCACAGGACCATGGCTGATAGGGTTTAGTTAGCATGGGTGGGTAGAGGAGGCTACAGACAAGCTGAAGAACCGTGCCACTCTCAGAGGCCCTGAAAGCATTGAGAGGTAGGAGACAAGGATGGGCTGCAGTGGGAAGTGGGATCCCCAGGCCCAGCGCTTCCCACCAGGTGGCAGCATCTCTCAGGAATAAAGGTGGCAACCTGCTGTATTCCCTACGGAAAGCTGGACCCCGGCTGTCCTCAATTCTCAGAAAACCCTGGCCAGGTGGCTTCTGCTCTCTGGTATTCATACACATCCCCCACCCTGTGGACTGTGTAAGGCAGAACCAATGAGAGGCTCCCAGGAGGCCCCACTGAGGTGAAGTCTGGACCCCAGCCCAGAAGAGTCTAGAAGGTGGAGCTTGCACGGCCCTGGCCCCAGCTGTTTCCATGGTTCACTCATTCCAGGGAGGCCCCCCGGCCCAGCAGTGCAGCCTCCTTCTGCCTGAGGGGTGGGGACTCTGAGGCCTTGCTGAAGCCTTGCCCAGAGCCCCAGCATGGCGTGCACAGCGAGCCCAGCAAGGCCCAGCCCAAGCTCCTCCTGAAGTCTCTGCCTCCCCATGTCTCCTTGGCACAGGAGGATATTCCCATTCACTACCCAGCAGATGAGGGCAGCATTCAGGGACCCCTCTGCCCCCTGGACAGCAATCTTTCCCACTTCATCCTCTTGGAGCCAGGCGCCCTTGGGAGTGGGAATGATGGACTGACAGAGCTGCAGCTGAGCCTGGAGAGGCACATCTCTCAGCAGAGGACAGGTTATGGGGGTAAGGCTCACTCTAGCTGCCCAGAGCAGTATTTGGGGGGTGTAGACATGGAGACGTGGCACATACCAGTAAGAACTTCATGGAGAGAGTGGGAAAAGGCCTTGGGGGGGGGGGGGGGCCAGACCCCCCCCAACAAAGGCCGGGGGGGGGGGGGGGGGGGAGGGGGGGGGGGGGGGGGGGGGGTCCTGCATGCCTGAGCATACAAGGCCTGGGAAGAAGAGCCGTCGGTGTGGGATGGGAGAGTGACACAGCTGGGCAGTATGGCCCTGGCTATGCAGCCACCTCCTGACCTCCTAGCCAGACTACAGGGCAGTTGCCACTGTTTTAAATTGACACTGCTCTGGCTGCAGACTGCTAGCCAAGTTTTCCCAGAGATGCAGTCCCCTTCACTGCCATCAGGGGGCAGAATTGCCTGAGGTAGTGGGTACATCTGTGGTTAATGGAGGGTGTGAAAGAGACCAGGAAAATACTAAAGGGCAAACAATATTCATAAGCTACTACATCACTGCTCAGAAAGTGTGTGAATAATATATTAACAAACAGCAATGTAGTTTTTTGGTAAAGCCAGTGCACTTTAACAGTGGAAACAGATCTGTGTCTGATACTACAAAGTTGTAGGACCTCCATAGGACCACAGCAGATTGGGGCTGCTCCCACCAGCTTCTGACCCTTTGTTGGCCTGCTGTATCTCTTCCAATGCAGAGCAGCTCTGTCCTATCCTGGTAGAGTGACTACCTAGCCACAGTGTATATGCCCTTGGGCTGTGGCAGGTACAACCAGGCTTCATTTCTCTCAAGTTACATTGTGTTTAAAGTGTCACATGCCAGCTCTGGACAGTACAGATATAAGGTTAACATCTTGGGCCCACAGCTCAGGGATTTGATACACTATCTGGGTTCACCCTTGGGGGAAAAGCTACTGTGGGCTGGGGATATAGCTCAGTTAGTACAGTGCTTGCCTTTGTGCACAAAGCTCTGGGCTTAATCTCCAGCATAGAATAAACCAGGCACATGCCTGTAATTCTAGCATTCTGGAGATGCAAGCAGGGGATCATCATCCTAGGCTACATTTCAAAATCAAGACCAGACTGGGCTTTATCGGATCTGAGTTTAAAACGAAGGGGGGAGGAGGGAGGAAGGAATCAAAGAAGTTTTTGCCAGGCCAGGCCAGGTGTACAGAAACATGGTACCTGGGGATGTCTGAAGTTGAGAATGGTCCTGAGTTCTCACTTTCTGAGCATCAAGTGGCCTCATGGCTGCTCTGCCCACAGGCACCAGCAGCATCCAGATACCTGTCCTTTGCCTGCTGGTCAATGGTGACCCCAGCACCCTAGAGGTAAGGACTGGAAGAAAAGAAGCCCCTGCCTGGAGCCCTGAAGGAGATGGTGGTTTTGCGGGGCACCTACAGGGTAGTGTGGAGGGCTGAGGCACCTCCTAAGCATATATCTGGGTGTCACCTTCTCTCCCTTCCCAGAGGATTTCCAGGGCGGTGGAGCAGGCTGCCCCATGGCTGATCCTGGCAGGTTCTGGAGGCATTGCTGATGTACTCGCAGCCCTGGTGAGCCAGCCTCATCTTCTGGTGCCCCAGGTGGCTGAGAAGCAGTTCAGAGAGAAATTCCCCAGCGAATGTTTCTCTTGGGAAGCCATTGTACACTGGACAGAGCTGGTGCGTGCTGCTGAGGGCTGCTATGGTCATCTTCAGCCTCTGTCCTCCCAGCTTCTCCTGGGTGGGGATGCTCTTCCTGAAAGTCCTGCAGGCCTAGCCTATCCCTTCTCTTCCTATCACACCTTAGAATTATCCGGGTCCTTGTGTAATAGAGAGACCAGACAGCTAGTCTGGTCACTCTGTGGGTGGTCCTGAGCTAGACTTGTGGGTCAGTGGGGACAAAGTGGTCTATCTGAGGATCCTTCGGGGACATATTCAGACCTCAAGCCTTCTTCCTGGTCTTAGCTACAGAACATTGCTGCACACCCCCACCTACTGACAGTGTATGACTTCGAACAGGAGGGTTCTGAGGACCTGGACACTGTCATCCTCAAGGCGCTTGTGAAAGGTGAGCTGAGTAGACCTGCCCTCAGAGGCAGCAGGACTTAGCAGTGTTCACAGTAGATACCTGTCAGCCCTTCCCAGGTAGGAAAGGTGACTCACAAATTCATGAAGCATTTCTGAAGTTTTTGGTTCAGTAGCTTATAATCTAGCCTCAGGGCATTGTAACCATCCCCAGTTCTGGAAATTTTCTATTACCCCCCCCACACACACACACACTTCCAATAGCCTTAGTAATAACTTCACCTTGTCCCCAGGTCCTCGTCCTCTGCTTTCTGTCTAAGAATGTGAGCTTTGGGGCTATTTTACATGAATGGAATTACAGTCCATGTTATTTGTACCCAGCTTCCTTCTTGGAGCACAATGCCTGCAGACCCGTCCCCATGGCAGCCTGTGCGTGGAAGCCCTTCCTTTCTACAGCTGAGTTCTAATGTCTAGTGTGTAGCTGTTCCATGGGTCTGTCCACTCAGCCACTGATGAATATGTTGGCTTGCTACCCAGGCTTGTCCTTGTAGCAGGACAGACTGGAGCAGATGTACACAGGTTGGAAACTGGGAGAGGCAGTGCTGAGGACGGGACATACCTGAGGAAGGGGCCACTCTAAGAGGGCCTGGGGCATCTGTGGCTGTGGCTGTGGCTGTGGCTCATTTGGTAGAATGTTTGTGTGTCATATACAAAGCCCTGGGTTCAATGTCAGCACCTCAGAAACCAGATGTGGTTTCTTCCTGGTAGACAGGAGGATCAGCTGCTCAGGCTGATACATAGCAAATTGGCTACATAGCAAACTCAAAGTCAGCCCAGACTACAAAGGGGCAGCTCTGGATTTAGTCATTCCCCTTCCCAAGATAGTGAGGCCCAGAAGACACATACAGGACCACATGTGATTTTCAGTGAGTCACATGCCCATGGAGGCAAAAGCCTACTGCTTTTAACTCTGGGGCTTGTGGGTAACTGTGGCCTCTTGTGAAAGTGTCAGGCATCCGCATGGAAGAAACATGCTTGCATGAGAATGTACATCCCTGTCCTGCTTTTGGGCAAGAAGAGGCTGGCCAAAGTGCTACCTTACTGAGAGCATGCTTCTGCCTCACGAGACCATGTCCAGGGGGGGTTCTGAGGTGTTGCCTCTGAATGCTTGGTCCTATGCCTCTTGCTGCTGTTGAAAGGCAGCTTCCAACCCCATAAAGTCCTCATAAAGTTCTAGTCCCTCCCCTCCAGCTCTGTGGGACTCACCCCCACCCACAGCCTGCAAGAGTCACAGCCAAGAAGCCCAAGACTACCTAGATGAGCTCAAGTTAGCAGTGGCCTGGGATCGCGTGGACATTGCCAAGAGTGAAATCTTCAATGGGGACGTGGAATGGAAGGTGCTCTCCCCCCTCCCCTAACCTGACTTGGGAATACCAGGCAGGGAATACACTGAAGTCTGAAGTAGTGGGATTTCAGGAGTGTCATCTGGGCCCATTCTGTCTCACATATTGCCCTGGAGGGGGTCAAGATGATGCTAGAGAACCCTCAAAGTCCAGATTGGGGGGTCCTATCACTCTTATTGTCAACTCACCAGACCTTTTCTATCCCTGGCACCTGAGGCCAGCATGCTCTGCTGACCCATGCCTGCCCCAGCTTCAGGGAACATGTTGGAGGTGTCCAGGGAAGGATGTTCACCCTCTCTCTCTCCCTTTTACTGTCCTGATCTCCTCTATTGGGTGAATCCAGTCCTGTGACTTGGAAGAGGTGATGACAGATGCCCTAGTGAGCAACAAGCCTGACTTCGTACGCCTTTTTGTGGACAGCGGGGCTGACATGGCCGAGTTCTTGACCTATGGGCGGCTGCAGCAGCTTTACCACTCTGTGTCCCCCAAGAGCCTCCTCTTTGAACTGCTGCAGCGTAAGCATGAGGAAGGTCGGCTGACACTGGCTGGCCTGGGTGCCCAGCAGGCCCGGGAGCTGCCCATTGGTCTGCCTGCCTTCTCACTCCATGAGGTCTCCCGTGTACTCAAAGATTTCCTGCACGACGCCTGCCGTGGCTTCTACCAGGATGGGCGCAGGATGGAGGTGAGTAGAACCTGGTTGGGCCAGGGTGTGCTGGATAGGCTGAATGTTGATGCCTTGTTCTGCAGGAGAGAGGGCCACCCAAGCGGCCTGCAGGCCAGAAGTGGCTGCCAGACCTGAGTCGGAAGAGTGAAGACCCTTGGAGGGACCTGTTCCTCTGGGCTGTGCTGCAGAACCGTTATGAGATGGCCACATACTTCTGGGCCATGGTGAACAGCCACCTCATTTCACGGCTCCCGTGGACATCTCAAGAGGAAGACTGGGGAATGTTGGGACAGTTGGGCCACCTCCTAAAACCCTGTCTCTCCATCTTCCAGGGCCGGGAGGGTGTGGCTGCTGCTCTGGCTGCCTGCAAGATCATAAAGGAAATGTCCCACCTGGAGAAAGAGGCAGAGGTGGCCCGTACCATGCGTGAGGCCAAATATGAGCAGCTGGCCCTGGGTGAGTCACAGGCAGAGGGCCTCTGCCTCTGGTCCCCTGCAGATATCTCTGATAGCCACGTGGCCCAGGGTAACCCCCATGGCCTCCTGTAGAGAGCAGACGCAGAGCATTTCCTCCTAGGGATGGAAATTGGTCAGGAAATCCTGACCAGGAGGTGGAGGCCCTCACAATCCTGAGGGGGAAGTGGAAGGGCCAGAGAAGGTCAGAGGTTGGGAAGGGCCCTGAGGTCAGTGGGACTCTCAGTGGCCTTGTAGCATGGGAGGCCTGACTAAACCCTAGGAAGTAGACTGAGGACATACTCTACAGAAGACAGGGAGGGGGTAATGGGGGGTCCCAGGGACCAGACATCAGCACTCCATCCCAGCAGCCGGTTCTGTGCACAGATCTTTTCTCAGAGTGCTACAGCAACAGTGAGGACCGTGCCTTTGCCCTGCTGGTGCGCAGAAACCACAGCTGGAGCAGGACCACTTGCCTGCACCTGGCCACTGAGGCTGATGCCAAGGCCTTCTTTGCCCATGATGGTGTGCAAGTAAGTGGCTGAACAGCCTAAGATTGGCCAGGGGGCAAGGAGAGTTGGCAGGCCCCAAGCTACCCACACCACAGGACACTAAAGTACCTCCTTTAATGTCCTAGCCTGAAGCTTTTAGCCCATGTCCAAGTTACATAGGGGAGGGACCAGGAAAGTGGCTGAATTTCAACTTCCACCATCAAAGATATTTTCCTGGCTTAGCTCTTGGGCCCAGCAACACCTGTTCTCAGTTTATTTGTCTATAACCCCAATCCATAAGAGCTGGGGTGTGTGGCTCATTTAACACTGTGTCCAGAATGCTTAAAGACCTGGGTTCAATCCCCAGTATTCAATAAGCCAGGTGTAGTGGCACATGCCAGCAATCTTATCACTACGGAGATAGAAACAGAAGGCTCAGGAGTTCCAGGCCATCTTCAGCTATGTGGTTGATAGTAATATTTATCCTGGGTTATAGGAGACTTCCTCAAAGAAAAAAGAAGAAAAGGCAGGCAGGCTGCAAAACAATCAAACACATAAAGAGTCTGCCCTTCTGCCAGAGCAGGTGCTCCAGAAGGGACTTGAGTGGGGTCTGGAAAGGGTATCTCAGGCACACAGCCCTAAATGTGTGGTGGTAGGCAGCCAGAACATGGGATTTTATTCTAGGCATTCCTGACCAAGATCTGGTGGGGAGATATGGCCACAGGCACACCCATCCTAAGGCTTCTGGGTGCCTTCACCTGCCCAGCCCTCATCTACACAAACCTCATCTCCTTCAGGTAGGTTGATGTAGGCAGCAGCAGGTGCTTCATTGTTCTCATGTCTCACAGCCTTATATCTGATTGGCTATGTGAGGCCCCCCCCTTCTCTGTGTTGCAGTGAGGATGCCCCGCAGAGGATGGACCTGGAAGATCTGCAGGAGCCAGACAGCTTGGATATGGAAAAGAGCTTCCTATGCAGCCAGGGTGGCCAGTAAGGGGTGTCAGGGGTGAAGGGGATAAAGGAGGGCAGGAGGGATGCAAGGGGTAGGGAAGGAGGGAAGGAACTAGAAAACAGAAAGAAAGAGTGGACCTGGAAAGACAGAGGGAAGAAAAATGGAGGAGACTGTGAGCTAAAGGACAGAGTGGGGCCAAGAAGGTGGGGGAGGGTGGTGGTTAAGAAGAATGGAGAATGCTGGGAAGGATGGAGAGAGAGTAAGGGCTCTCATTAGACAGTGGCCAGCTGCTGGATACATGGTAGAGAGAGTCAGGCTCCCATGGGGTACTATGGTTTGGTACCTCCTCACCATGGTGACCTCTGCACTCACACAGATTGGAGAAGCTAACAGAAGCACCAAAGGCTCCAGGCAATCTAGGCCCACAAGCTGCCTTCCTGCTCACACGGTGGAGGAAGTTCTGGGGTGCTCCTGTGACTGTGTTTCTGGGGAATGTGGTCATGTACTTCGCGTTCCTCTTCCTGTTCACCTACGTCCTGCTGGTGGATTTCAGGCCACCACCCCAGGGGCCATCTGGGTCTGAGGTTACCCTCTATTTCTGGGTGTTCACACTGGTGCTGGAGGAAATCCGACAGGTTAGTGGTCAGCATGGCCTGATTCTGGGCTCTGCAACGTAGGCTGTTATATGTGCCTCAGGTGGGACCTGCTGTGGGGGAGCTAGGACTTTTTAATCTATATAATAAGACCACTGTGTGACCTTTCTGTCAACCCACTCTACTGAGTCCTGGTCATGGTCACAGGCTGAGCCCCAATCTGATCCTAGTCACAGACTGAGCCTTAGTCATCACAGTTTGACCCCTGATCCTGGTCACAAACTGAGCTCCAGTCCTAGAGCCAACTTGAGCTGATTTCAGCTCCATCCTGAGCCCTGATATTTGCTCCAGATTGATCATGATCATGATTCCCTAGTCAAAGTATGAACCCTGACCTGAGTCACTGGCTAAGTACAGGCACTCAAAGTAAACTGACCCTGAGTTTTAGTCACAGACAGTCCTGACCCTAAGTTTAGATTGACCTCATTTTTTTTTTTTTGGTCCCCAGACTTATCCCTAAGATCCCTTCAATTGATACCTCCAGCCCTAGCCATTCATACAGTGGGTGCTAGTCATCAATTGATTCTGATTAACTTGGAAACTGAGCTCTGACTCATGCAGATTCTACCCTGGTCTCAGCAAGAGAGACCTGGTGCTGCAACCAGGCTTTCTCCCTCTGCCAGGGCTTCTTCACAGACGAGGATACACACCTGGTGAAGAAGTTCACTCTGTATGTGGAAGACAACTGGAACAAGTGTGACATGGTGGCCATCTTCCTGTTCATTGTTGGTGTCACCTGTAGGTCTGTAGCCTCAGGTGGGCTGGTGGGCAGGCTCTAGGGGGGCTACTTAGCCCTCTGAAACCCCAGTGTGATCCTGGAACCTGGTTTTTGGCCAGTTGACTAGCAGACTTTGTGTCTTGGGGGAAACCTCTTGCCCTCCATGGGCACCAGCAGCCTTATCCGGCCTTTGTTCCTCTCCAGAATGGTGCCCTCGGTATTTGAGGCTGGCCGGACCATTCTGGCCATTGATTTCATGGTGTTCACACTTCGGCTCATCCACATCTTTGCTATTCACAAGCAGCTGGGTCCTAAGATCATCATTGTAGAGCGGATGGTGGGTCCTTGGAACCCTGACCCTTGTGGGGGTGAGGTACTGGAACTCCCCCCTGGATAGATGGGAAACCTAGATTCAGTGGATGGTGACTCTAAACCTGGGACTGAGGGGTAAGTCCCTTAGAATTCCAGACCTGGATAGCTGCAGAGCCCAAAGGAACACTGACTCATAGAAGGGAAGGGCATTGAGCTTTGACTCTGGATGGGAGTGAGCTACCAACTACATCCACTTAGAGGGATGACCCTTATAACTCCAGCTTTGGGTGGATGGCAGCCCATGGGACCCTAGCCCTGGTGAGATAAGCTTCCCAGAACCTTAACTTGGGTTAGGGGTGAGCCCTCTCAGATCTTGACCTTGGGTGGTGGTGAGCCCCAAGGTATCCCAAACCTGGGTAGCAGTGAGAATCCTGGGACCTCTGACCATGGATGGGGGTAAGTACTGAAACCCCAGCCAAGGTAATGATGAGAACCCTAACACCCCAGGCCTGGGAGGGGATGACTCCCCTAGGACTCTAACCCTAGGTTGAAGTGAAAACTCTGGAACTCCAACCCTAGGTGAGGGTAAGCTCTCTGAACTCCATCCTGTGGCAGAGTGAGCCCTTCTGTGACCCCTGAGGGTTCCCACCCAGGCCGTCCATACTCTGTGACCTTACCCCTGCAGATGAAGGATGTCTTCTTCTTCCTCTTCTTCCTGAGTGTGTGGCTCGTGGCCTATGGTGTGACCACTCAGGCCCTGCTCCACCCCCACGATGGCCGTCTGGAGTGGATTTTCCGCCGTGTACTCTACAGGCCTTACCTGCAGATCTTTGGGCAAATCCCTCTGGATGAAATTGATGGTTTGTGCTAAGCCAGGAAGGGTGGGCTGATGGGCTGGTGGGCTTTAGGATATGTGCTCCTCCACTGGGACTTCTGGGTCACCAGGTCACTGGCTGAAAATGGCTAAGACAATGGCATTCTAAGTCTAGGCCACAAGCCTCACATACCTTTCAGGCTGAGATCCAGAGTAGGGTAAGACACAGCCAGCCATGGAGCACCCAGCCTCTCCCTGGCTGGGAAAAAGGCCATGGAGATCCTGAATATGCAGGGCTGGCTTTCTTTTGGGGGAGGTCAAGTGATGTAATTGGCCTCAACTTGTGTGTATTGCCTGTTGGTGTCAGTGGTATGAGGCTTGTCTGTAGTCATGAGTGTCTCCTCAAGCTAGGCCCTACACCTAGTTGGGGCTGATGGAGAGTCTAGGGACTTCATGACAAGTGGATACAGCTCTGGACTTACTGCAAGGGTCTTGTGGGTAGTGGAGGACGAAAAACCCTGGAGCCAGAATGGGGACCTAGGAGGACCTAAGGTGACTAAGATTGGGCAAACATAGGGATTCAGCTCATTAGGCTGGAAAGAGGCCTAGAGAGTGGGGGATCAGGACAGAGGCTCCATATGTCACTACTGGACATGTGCAGGCTTAGAGATAGGATGCAGATTCAGGCATTGGGGGTGGTGTCAGTGTTCTGGCTAGTGTCAAGGGACTTAGTGTTATCTAACCAGGAGGCCATGCAGTTTGGATGGTCAATAGAGACCTGACCCCAGCCATCCTGGGGGAGGCCATTAATGAGGCCAGGTCAGCAATTACAACACTTGATGAATATTTGTCAACAGATGACAGTGAGATTGGAGCAAACCCAGGCCTCCAGGGACAGAAGGGCTGGAAATTAACTTCTAATTGGGGAGTTCCCAAGCCATACCCTGAGCTGTTTTCTTCTCCCCGCCACACTGCCTTTGGTGTTTGCTCAACCTGAGCCATCACTTTTCTAGGCCATTAGCTTAAGCAGACATTGTCTGTTTCTCCCTTCCCCCGAGCCATATGGCCTCATGGCCCCAGTCCCTAGGGGCAGGAAGAGGAAGGTGAGTACCCCAGCCAGGGCAGCTCTGGGGTCTCAGTTACATAGTAAGTACAACTCTGGTTTCTCTTCCACAGGTATTGGGGAACAAGCTCAGGCCACCTGACAGCTTAGAAAGGTAGCAAGGGGGTCCTTAGTCTAGGCACAGAGGTCACCGCAGAGTCAGCAGAACCACTATAGATGTGGCAGGCAGAGTGAGCCATGAAGCAGCCTTGCCAGTCCCTACATACTGTGTCTACTACGCTGGGAGTGGACTGGTATTCTCTAACATGCCTGTGCTCAGAAGGAAACTGAGGCCTGGGTAGTTCTGGCCCAGTCTGCAGGGTATAGAGACCTGGGAAGTCCTCACCTGTCTTCCACGTCATACACTTCCTCCTCTTCCCACCAGGCTCTGGGCTTCAGGGCCAAATTTGTGTTCAACCAGGCCAGGCAGGCCTTCTAAGACCTCCGGCAGGATTTACTGCTTTTCAAAGGAGGGCTCGGCCACCCCTCTGGGGCACCTAGGAAAGGGAAGCGAGCTGGAGAAACAGAACCTGGAACAGATTCACAAGCTGGGGGATGGGTGACTGTTAAGGTAGCCTTGGAGGGGGCAAGAAAGGATCTGGCACTCCCAGATGACTGAATCCACACCTCCATACAATAGAGCACTCCATAATTCACATGGGTTGACTGGTCATCAACTCACTGGGGCAACTAGGCAGGGATTTGTCCCAGAAAGAGAGACAAGGTCAGAAGAATGCCAGTACATACAGGTAGACCTTGAAAGTCAAATATCCCACAATTGTACAGTAAGACATCACCCATAATACAGAGAGCTGGAAGAACATAAGCAATAATAACTCACTGAAATGTACAGGAGGTGCATCTGCATGCACACATGCATATATGCCCACACCTACTTACACAGAGAGTTATTCACCAGCACACAGCATGGAGAAGACAGGGGATGGAGCCAGGAGGAGGGATGGCAACCTTAGCCTATGCTGCCCAGCAGGCTTGGCCAGGGTGGGGCCCTGCGGGGGAGAAGCATAAATAAAGGGGCTAGCATTTATAAGGGGCTAGTGTTGGGACTCAGAGTCCTTGGGGGATGCCCAGGGCTTTGGGTACTCCCATTATGGGCAACGATACTTCAAAAGCTGCAGGTTCGCTTCCATCTGGGAGTCCTGGGTGGGAAAGACATGGGCAGGAGGGGTAGATGGAGGAGATGTTTCAAGCAATGACAGACAGGAAAGGGTTCTATGACTCTTGTTCTCACTTCCTCACATGGATTTGGCTTGCTTCCATGGAATCCCAGTAAAGGAGGCAGAGGATGAACAGTCCACCTGTTGGTTTGGTGCTACTAGGGCTGGCTTCTCACAGTTGGACTTTTGGTGCTTAAACTAGTTAGCCCCACGTGAACCAGGCCCCTGGCCATCTACCCAGCACCTGCACCCTGTCAGCCTCAGCTTGGAACCACACTCCCAGTCTGAAGGTGTCTGTTTGCCTTGCAGAAGCCCGTGTGAACTGTTCTCTTCACCCTCTGCTGCTGGAAAGCTCAGCTTCCTGCCCTAATCTCTATGCCAACTGGCTGGTCATTCTCCTGCTGGTTACCTTCCTGCTCGTCACTAATGTGCTACTTATGAACCTTCTGATTGCCATGTTCAGGTACCCTCCTGCCTCCACTTCTGGCCACCTGCCCTCGTTAATCCATGCTCCCTCTTAGTAGGGCTGTACCTTAGTAGGGTGCAGATGGAGACAGTGCCCATGTTCTGGTATTTTGCTGCTGTGTCCACTGGGCTGGACCTGCAGTAGAGAGCCTATACTCCAGGTATGGACACACTATAAGCCCACCCCTGCTGTCTCTCTTGTTAGGAAGGAGGGTGAGTCTACAGGGTTGGGCACTCAGAGCTGTGTAAACACCCCCACTGAGTAAGTTCTGCTGCTACAGCATACCTGAGAATGTGTCCGAGGGGTGCTGGACCCCAATCCTAGCCTCCTTTCTGTTGCTTTGATAAAACTGACTGAAAGCAACTTAGGAGAAGAAAGGGCTTATTTTATCTCACACTCCCAGATCACAGTCCGTCACTAAGGGAAGTCAGGGTAGGAGCTCAAAGTAAGGAACCACAGAGGAGTGCTGTTTGCCTGCTCACTCAGGCTTGTTCAGGTAGACTTCTTACACAGCTCAAGACCTCCTGCACAGGGAATGGTGCAGCCCACAGTGGGCTGGTCTCTTACATCAATCTAATGCCCATAGATACACCCACAGGTCAGTATGATCTTGACAGTCCCTCTATTGTGGTTCCCTTCTCAGGTGACTCTAGTCTGTGTCAAGTTGATAGTTAAAGCTGTTAGCCTCCATCTTTCTGAAAGGGCTCCCAGCACAGACTAGCTACCCACTGGGTGCAATGGGGGATGCCATAAAAGGAGTGGGAGGTGAAGGGGTGAGATGAAGGCTGGAAAATGGGATACGGGGCTTGCATGTGGGGTGGGAGGTAGATGGCGCGTTGCGGTAGGGTGCTTTCCTGGCAGGGAGAGCAGCTCATAAGGTAAGGGCTTTGCTATGTGTCCTATAGCTACACATTCCAGGTGGTGCAGGGCAATGCAGACATGTTCTGGAAGTTTCAACGCTACCACCTCATTGTTGAATATCATGGACGACCAGCTCTGGCCCCGCCCTTCATCCTACTCAGCCACCTGAGCCTGGTACTCAAGCAGGTCTTCAGGAAGGAAGCCCAGCACAAACGGCAACATCTGGGTGAGGCCCCAGGCTGGATGCCACTGCTCCTGAGGGTTCCCAACCAACAGAGGAAACCACAAAAGGGACTGGGGTTCCCTGTCTAGGTCCTGTCCAGGTTAACCAAAGCTCCAGGTACAGACTAGACAGCCACAAGGCCAGCCTGTCTCCTTGCAGCCCGAAATCCCTGCATGGGGCTTATTTCTGTCACCTGGTGCCCTGCATGGTGGCATCTGACCTTGGTTTCCCTTGCATTGGCCTGGGCCTGGGATCTCCCTAGGGGCCCACACAGCTCTCCAAAGCTTGCTGCTGTCTCCCACATTGCCAGAGAGAGACTTGCCTGACCCCTTGGACCAGAAGATCATTACCTGGGAAACGGTTCAAAAGGAGAACTTCCTGAGTACCATGGAGAAACGGAGGAGGGACAGCGAAGGGGAGGTGCTGAGGAAAACAGCACACAGGTGGGGCAGCCTGTGGGACCCCAGACAGCAGGCATATGAGGCTCAGGCTGGCAGGTGCCATCATTCCTGAGCTGCCCAGAGATGTAGAAAGGGCCCTGACAGGAGGCAGGTGTACTCAGATGCAGCAGGGCTGGGCGACCTTGATCAGTTGGGTGTTATGAGGGGCAGTAAGTCTGGGAGGGGCTCCCCATTGTGAACATGTGAAGGTAGGGGAATATATAGCCTTTTCAGTAATGGGTGGGGCTTTCTGAACTGCCTTAAGGCTGGATGAGATCATCTAGTGCCAGTGATAGGACCTCTGAGCTGGGGAAACATGTCTGGGTCACAAGACCCAGCAATCTTGCTCTAGGAGGAAGGTGTATGTGTGTGGGTTGAGAGCATAAGCCGATAATTAGGCATCTTTCTGCAATGGGACTCTGTGGAGGGGCTGTTCCCGAATGCTTATAGGGATGAGCTGTTGTTTATCCTATTGCTTGGTGGTCTATTCCAAGCAGGGCCAGATCTCAATCTCTTGGAGGGTACAGAGTGCTCCATATTCATAGACAGAACCCAGATAAAGATTGGAAGGACAGCAGAGCAAGAGGCAACAGCCAACTGAGGCCCTGAGAAAGCAGTTAGGACACCCAGGCTCCCCCTTGTGGCGTGCCATGGAAGTG
The DNA here is from genome assembly GCA_019843965.1 of Rhynchomys soricoides. Classification (NCBI taxonomy): domain Eukaryota; kingdom Metazoa; phylum Chordata; class Mammalia; order Rodentia; family Muridae; genus Rhynchomys; species Rhynchomys soricoides. The sequence continues at coordinate 240,669 of JADRCH010000238.1, read as the reverse complement.
TCACAACTGCAGCTAGCCCTGCTTTCCACAGAGTGGACTTGATTGCCAAATACATCGGGGGGCTGAGAGAGCAAGAAAAGAGGATCAAGTGTCTGGAATCACAGGCAAGCTAGTACCCCACTGTCCTTTTTCTTCCTGGGGTGGGGACATCCTTCTGGTTCCGTGGGAACTACCACAGCCCTGTACCAGCATCCTGATGGGTAGAATTAGGGCCTGGATAGAGTGGAAGAATTATGGGCAGGACAGGCAAGACCTCAGGGCAGAGGCATTTGTTGGCCTATGCCTGTCCCTGCCCCAACTCACTTTAGAGACCCATTGTTCTTCTAGAGCTGGTCCAACAAAACCTAGGTTCAGCACCACATCCGGTCACCATCCCTTATCACACACTATGAGGGGACTTGGTCCAGAATCCCAGGGCAGCAGTAGCCCTGGCAGGAGGGCAATCACATGGGATGAAACCAATCCTCCCTGCCTCCCACCTGCAACACTCCCCCACCACCCGCTGAGGTCCAAGCACCTCCCTTGGCTCTCTCCAGGTCAACTACTGTATGCTCCTCTTGTCCTCCATGACTGATACACTGGCTCCTGGAGGCACCTACTCAAGTAAGTGTTGGTTCAGGCCATGGGAATGAGATGGGTATGGGCTCCTCCCTTCAGCCACTAGACTAGGGCAAGGGCAAGAACAAAGCTGCAGGCTGCATATTTCAGGTCCTGCCTTCTCCACCTGTGCTAGAGGTTCCTGCTACCCTTGGCATGCTACTGTTCCTCAGTGTCCCAAGGCTCTGCCTAGCACTGACCTTGCTGGCCTTGCCACTTTCCATGTCCTGCCCTTGCCTCACTCTTGCCCTGCCCCAGCTGGGGCTCTCCAGCTGAGGGTCCTTTCTCCCTTTCTTGCTCCCAGGCTCTCAGAACTGTGGTCGCAGGAGCCAGCCAGCCTCTGCTAGAGACAGGGAGTACCTAGAGGCTGGCTTGCCAACCTCAGACACCTGAAATGGAGAAACCACTTGCCCTAGAGCCCCAGACCTGGCCAACCTGAGCTTTTGGGTCACATCAACCTTCTCCTATTCCTAGAAGCCCCCAGAAATGGTCTTCAAGACCTTGCCACAGCCCACTTCTTGGACATCCATCCCTTCCTATGAAAATGAAACTCATGTCTTTGGCATACCCGGAGGTATCCTCTCCAGCAGGGAAAGTTTTTTCATGTCTTACCTAAAGCTGATAAAGCTTGGACTGGACAGCTGTTACTGACCAGATCCCACACAGGACACCATCTGCCTGGATGGGGCTACTTAGGTCTAGCCTCTGTCTACCCTAAGAAGCCAACCTCTTAAACACTAGAGGTTTCTTTCTGTCCTCTAACCCACTCATCAGCCAACCAGTTTCTAGAGGGCAGATTTGGATCTACTGTAATCAGCTCCCATCTTTCAGCATCCACAGCATTATTTGTGTGGTCGTTCTGGCACAAACCCCAAGATATCGCTCAAGGGTACCCAATGCTATTTTACTTTCTATAAAGCCCGTAGACCACCTCAACTCAGCTAAATGGCACCACAGGGGTGGCTAAACCGACATTCCAAATACCTGGGGAACATGGAAGGTTATCTGACCCAATGAATGGTATCTCCGTTCCTTCCATTGCTCCTCAGATTAAATGACCACCCAGGTCCTTTTTAGGGGAACTCAGAGAATGGGGACTACAGAGGCTGGGGCAGACTTGGTACTTAGCAGGCCAGGCTAGCTAACTTGGTCCAAGTCCCTGGCCTCCACACGAAATACTCATGCATCCTCCCTGCATCCTTCTCCTCCTCCCTGGCCCAGCTTCAGCTGAATGACCTAGCACCACTGTGTCTTACACAGAGGTCACAAGTCCTGGAGACATACACCGGGGTACCAACCACATGCTGGCTCACAACTTATCCTCTTCCTATAACCTGTGGTCTGTACAGGCCCAGCGCTGGGACTGCATTGGTTTCCGGGGGTGGGAGACAGATTATGCTCATCCACTACCATAAGGGGCACAAGGCTGAACATAGCTATGAGCCCACTCCCTCTGGGTAGGTTCACCAGTGACAAATATAAAGGACCATGACAAACCTTCACAGCAGTCCTCACTAGAGTGGGGAAGGCAAGGTGAGGCTGGTAGAGATGCAGCCCTGTAGTTAGCTGCCCAGGACTGTTTGGATAGAACTCTTGAGTGGAGCCCAGAAAAATCCACACATTTCAAGAAATATTTGAAATCTTTATTATTCACCCCAAAACACTGGGGCACAAAGGCCTTCAAGGTCCCCTGACCCACAATTTCCAGTCTCTGCCAGAGCTACTGCACACATACCCCTACTACAGATAGCCCACACCTTCCCACCAGGACCGGGCAGATGAGGGGGTGGAGTGATGGCACTGAAGTCAAACTGAGGGTCCTCTCTCAGACCCTGGCCCCTCCGGGTTACTGTCCCTGTTCCGGAAGTGGTCTCTGCTCCGCTTCTTGCTGCCATGGAAACCAACAGCCTTTATGCCTATGGGGCCTGATGAGGATTCAGGATGGGCAGCTTCTGAAGGTACCACCACTTCTGGCTGTCCCTGGTGGCCACTCCATTCCTCAGCCTCAGGCCCAGTGAGATGGGCTAGCTCCACAGAGGCCTCACCCCCAGCACCTGACACAGCCCCCTTCTTTAGCACTCTCTTCCTCTCAGCCCTAGCCTCACTACCCCGCACTGGTTTGGTGAAGACCACTCTTCCCTCCCCACAGCTAGAGGGGTCCTGGTTGAAAGAGGGCACATAGTCTGTGGGGGATGCCTGGCTTCGAGAGCTCAGGAAGGCCAGGGCAGCATCACGATTGCTCTGCTCACTGGCTTCAGACACATCTTCCAGGCTGTATTTGGTCCAACGCTCAGGGTGTGACACATAATCAGGGACAGGGAGTACCCTCGTCGGGCCAGTGCTCCCATGCACTTTGCTCAGGCTCCTTGCTGGAGTCTGACTTGGGGGAGCCACAGGCCGCTTGAAGCTGCCATTGTCACTCACACTGGTGTGGGGAGCAGAGCACGGTGCCTGCCAGGCGGCACTCTCCAGACAATCAAAGATGCTGTGGCTGCGCTGGGAGAAAGTGGAGCTCATGCCTCGGAGGTGGAACGGCTGCACTGCAGTGGTGGGGATACCCGTGGGGGGGGAGGGAGGGTCATCGGGGCCGGAGTCCTCCTGGCCCTCTCCGGAAAGCCTCTCTGGGGACACCACTTGGACCTCCACACCACTAGGTAAGCTGAGGTCCGAGTCCGAGTCGCTGAGGGAGACGGTGTCAGAAGGAAGGGTGTCATCCTCCGTGGGTTCCTCAGCCTCCAAGCCAGCCTCTGTTTCCGCCATACGACCTGACACCCGTCCCACCTGTAGCGAAGCAGTCCCAATTCCGCCGTGAAGGATGTACTTAAGGCCGCACCCCTCCCCGTCCTCCCAGGTTCCCGTCTTTCACCTCCACTGTGTGCCAGGCGCCTCTACTCACAGCCGGACGGGAGACCTCTCGAAGCTTGGTAGCTAAAGGGTATCCTAGCGCGCACAAATGTGGAGCTGCAAGTTAGGTGGGGTTAAGGAGAGAGTCAGCCATGAAATCATAACAGTGTGGACATACAATAGATGAGCGCTGGGAGATGCTGGTGACAGGGGATCTCCATCAGCTGCTTGTCCCACCACGGGCTCTCAGCAAAGCTCAGCCTCTCTGGGTACACACTGCAGGCACCACCCGGGTCCGGAGGGAGGGCGGGCGGAAACAGGCACGGGACTGGCCTGGTAGCGGCCCTAGCGAGGCCAGTGCTCACCGTTCCAGCGTCCGTACACGCTTCAAAACACTGTCGCCTTTCCCGCAGCGTCCCGCCAGTTTCCCGGGATTCGGGCCTGTCTAATCTCGCTCGGGTTCCTGGGAAACCGAGTCTCGGGCTTCCAGAATGTCGTGACTTCAGCGCCCAAGAAACTACAACTCCCAGAAGGCAATGGGTTACTGCCTAATGCCTGCCGGGACTTGTTAACATGTGTGCCATCCCGAAGACCGGAGCGCACACGGAAATCCACCTAGAAATGACGAAAGGGGAAAAGGCGGAGCCACGAGTCCCACAATACTCCAGGGCTAACTGCCAATCGCAAAGGGTTGAGGTCTCCAGCGTCGTCTGTCGGAAGCCGCCTGGGCCCGTTCCGACACAAGGAGGAAGTGCGTCATCACGCACTGCGAGCGCCAATCAATTTCTTAGACATTTCCTGCCCTGGACGGAAGTGGTGTGGGTCTTGTGCTTTGTTGGCTTTCTGGAGTGAGGCGGGACCAAGGTCCTGGTTGGCTCTTGGCGTATAGAGACGTGGTGGTCCCTGGGGGGGGGGGGGGGTTGGTTGGAGCTTCAGAGATTCGAGGCCGCTTACCCTGGGCTCCGCCTGTGTGTGCTTTCTGACGCAGGCACGGATACTTTAGCTGTTGGATGCCTACCCTACTATTCAAAGCCACACATAATCCTCCTCCAGGCCTGGGGCTTTTTCTTGCATCCTTAGGGACCAGAGTCTGAGGATCCACTGGGTTGCTGCATGCTCCCCTCCTTTACTATGATCTTGAAGCTGTGCCGCAGGCGTCCAACAGCCTTGGCCTGGTGCCCATGGGCCTCACAACATAGAATATAAAGGGTACCTCAGACCAGAAGCCAACCAACCACGGGACAGGTTGCACAGGCGTGGGAGATGGAGATGGCCGAGACCTAGAACGCCCTAGTACAAGCTTAGGGTTCACCAACAGATCACCCAACTGGGAGGCTGCTAGAAGCTGGGACCTGAATCTTAGCCAGGACTTCTCTCCTCTAGTGGCCAATTAAATATGCCAGCAGCAGCCTGGGGGAGGGGTACAGACAAGTCAACGGGAAAGACACAGTGGTGGTTGCCCCTGGCGTCCTGGAGGTTGCTTAGCTTGATCCTCAGTTCACAGGGCTGAGCTAAGTGGACTGCCAGCCTTTTACTTCTTGAGACACAAGCTAGAGCCACCCATCTCAGTGGAATATTTCCAAGCACCTAGATACTTGGGATGGGGTAATGGTCTAACCTTTACTGTCTTGTCCCTCAAAAGGAGGGTGTTCTTGCAGCTTATCCCCAACATTCTGTGCTGAATTTCTCTGCTATGTGGCTCCTCCTACCCGACTCAGCCTGACCTGGCATGTCCAACAGATGAGTGGAAATGAGGTCAAGGCTGGTGTAAGGTCAGCATTGAACTCCCAGTACAGGGAGGTACAAATGAGGGCGTACTCACATGGAGTGCTCCCAGGGTCCCAGCCCTCCCCACCCACGGTGTTCCACAGTCTCTATTGGACCTGCTCACCCTGTGCCTGGCAAAATTCAGAGCTGATGAGCCAGGTCTCTGACACCACTGGCACAGGAAGAGATCTGGCAGTCTCATTAGCATGCCTGATTTTTTCCTCCTTTATTAAATGTTTCAAGATTTAATTACAATTGAAGGTGACACGTTAGAAAGAATAAGTGCATTGAAGGCATAAGAGTGCTTACAAACCCAGCTCTTGAAATGGAGGCAGGAAAGGGACAAGGATTAAAAAGATGTGAGCGATGTGACCCACAGTGGGCAGAGTGGGTGGACATGGCCCTCTAGCTTGGCTACATAGCCTCTGGGCAAGTAGCTGTGGAGGAGGTTTGGCTCAGCAGGCAGAACTCTCCAGGGGTCCCGGAAGTACAGTGCCCTGCAAGCCAGGGCCAGCTCCACCCCTACATCCTCACATATGCCACCTATGTGTGATATCAGCTCCCAAAAGGTAACAGGAGAAGTTCAGAAGAAGAAGAAAAAAAAACCCCTCAAAAGTAAAAAGGCTAAGTATAGCAGAGTAATACAGAAATATTATGTACACAGACCATGGCCCCCAAGGTGGCCTCTGGTCACTCCAGGGACCCTCTGGTGCAATGCAAAGGCCCTCAGTATACGGAGCTGTTCCGGATGCCACAGCACAGCACCATGCTCAGAATCATCTCGAAGATCTGCAGGAGGGAGGGGCATAGTTAGCACCTAAGACCCTGGGAAGGATCCCACCACCCACCCACCAGAGGCCCTGTGCTTACCATAATGACAGCTACCACAATGGCCGCAATTCCGATGAGGTATAGCTTCCCAGAAAAGAGCTCATCGATTTTCTGATGGCAATCCTCCTGCAGGGATGGCAAGAGGGCGGTTAACAGTCAGTGGCTAGGTCACAGCCACCACCACACTACTATGTATCACAGCTTATCTTCCACCCAAAAATAAATTTAAAACACATGGACCTGCTGCTTATGGCCTTCTCTGTCACGGGGTAGTGTTTTTGACCTCACTAGCACCCTAAGGTCACCAGTGTATGAGGAACCACTCAAGAAAACAGTTTTCCAGGATGTTTCAGGGGCTAACCCAGGCTGTCAAGATCCTGTACACCACTAATTGAGATGGGCTATGGGTCTTTCTGAGGTCCTCCTCAAAGTGCTGGTCTTCCTGGTGGGCCACATTCCCCTGCCTACCCCCCAGGATGTGATGCCCAGCCCCGCTCCATGTCACCTTCAGGAAGGGGGTGAGAAAGTTGCTGCCTGAGGGACACAGACTGTTCTTCAGCACGGTGGTGGTCAGTGCGGTCAGAGCGTTGGAGCCACAACAGTTGAGCTGCGGAGACCAAGAACAACACTGTCAGCCTTGGAGCTTCAGTAGACAAGGGAAAGATCAAGCACACAGCATACTGTCACCCCAAAATACACTTGGGAGCTGTCCTTCTGTCCTATTTGTCACCCTGCACAGGAGCCCTGTTCCTCCAAACCCCTGGGAAAATGATGCCCATTAGATTCCTACCTGGGGACCCACAAATCACAGAGGAGACCCTTTCCCAGCCTTTGTCTTGTCACAAAGGTCTGGGAAGAAAGGGGACGCATGCCCCCACACCCTGCCCTCCTGCTCCAGCCTAGCTGTACCGTCTCGTGGAAGGTCTTCACCACAGCCTTGGCATTGCTGGCATCATCATCCACCACAGCCTGCTGGAGGGCCTGGTCATAGAACTGTTTCACATCCTTGGCGATCTGGGGGAGAATCATGGTCACATGCAGTGTAGGGGCTACTACCAAGAGCACACAGCTTCCCCGGATGGGCTCAGCCTGATGCCACCTCTTCCACTGAGCTCCCACGACCCTGCCCCCACCAGCAGGCCCCAGAAATTAAAAAAGCACCCTATAACTGTGGGCTCAGGGCAACCCACACCTGTTGTCGGGCAGAGAGCACATCTCCCTCCCCAGTGAACCTAGGCTTACCTGGTCTTTGTTTACGAAGCCCCAGATGCCTGCAGCTACCTCACAGGCAAACAGGATCACAAGGCAGGTGAAGAACTAGGGGAAAGAAGAGGTCTGAGACTTGACCAGCAACCCCAGGCCTAGCCCACATGACCAACAACTATGTGCCAAGGGAGTTGGCCATATCCACCAGCCATGTCCTGTCTAAGAATGAGCCACATAGAGCCATTGAGAGACAAGAGCCTGACACAGGCCTGCACTGAGATGTCCATCTTCTCATGGCCTCACCTTGCTACCTATTCTGCAGGATGTGGCTGGTATAGGAAATGCAGTTGACAAACCCAAGTGTCCACAGCCTTCACTGAGGCATATGCAGCAATACATCCCCCAACCTTACCTGACCTCAGTTTCCTACCTCCTTTATCCTACACCCATGGGAAGGCTAAACTATGAAGTGTGCTTCGTTTCCCCAGCTTTCAATACTGGCAGAGCCTCCCTCCCAAGCTGGCCAGGTTCTAGGAGGCATATCTGGGACTCAGCTTCACCAGTAGCCAGTGTGGCCAGGAGCAAAAAGGCTGGCTTTAGGGGTGAGATGCCCTTCTAGAGTTTATGCTTTTCTAAAGAGAAACCCCTTTTCCCAACATGTATACTCAGACTCAGACTCAATGGAAATAAAGCAAACAGGAAAACCAAAACCTTGGGGAAGACACATAAGTTGCCAGAAACCCTGTTCCCCCGCCCTTGAGCCCTTTTTACTTACTGTCCCCAGCAGGCACTGGGACTCCTGGATGGCCCCATAGCACCCCAGGAAGCCTACAAACATCATCACAGCTCCCACAGCAATGAGTATGTAGATGCCTGTGGAGGGGAAGACCCTAGTGAGCAGGCTGCATGCATCGCTGCCCCAGACAGGAAGACCAGGCAGAGGTTAGCAATATGCGTTGTTTGTGCCTCAGTATCCTGCTGGAGGAGCTGCCACTGCCACCAGAGAACAAAACAGCAATTCAGTGCTCAGAGAACATGGGTGATCTCCATTTCACAGGTATGATCTGCTCTGGAGCCAGTCTTCCACCACCTGCACCTGAGAACAGGAACCCTCAGCACTCACTGGAGAGGGCAGAGACGGACTACCCATTTCGGTACATGAAATAGGGAAGTGGCTTGGGTGTCGGGGGCTGATGCTCAGGACTCCTAACACTTGGTGAATGTGAAGTCAAGGGTAAGCTATGCCAGTAACCAACTCCAGGCACCTCATCTCAGAAACATGGTGTATAACCATTCTGCTCACCTAACTCTAAGGACAGGAACCTGTGGGTAGGTGACTAACAGAATGACAGGGGTAGCTTGAGAGGAGCACCCAACATCTGCCACTGCTGGGCTATGAGTTTACAAGGGAGCACAGTGGCCCATGAGGCACCAGCTGGGCCATGTCCCTGTCTCAGTGCCCACAGTACCCCTCAGCCCCCGGAAAAGCCCACTGTGCCTCTGAAGAGCCCTCCATCTCTTGTTCCCTTGGTAGAAGCAACCCATCCCCCAGTCTCCACGGCGACACTGCAGGGCAGTCCAAGCTTCCTTGCACAAAGTCAGGCCCATTGTGCCCTGCCTGGCTAGACTAGGGGAGAAGGCACCAAGGCCCGGACCTGCTGCCAGACTTAGAAATAGGCCAAATCCTTTGGCCTCACTAAACACATCTGGTCCAGGGAAAGCTTCCCACCAGGGCTGCCTAGAAACTGGTTTCCCCTTTGCCTCCCAACCAGTAGAGCACCCTCCACCAGGCTCCCATTGTCAGGCTCTGAAACCCCAACCTCAAGATGAAGTGTAGGCTCTGTCTCAACAGGAGAATGCATACAGGGCACCAAACACACAGGCACTGTTCCAGGACTTCCTAAGCCTAGGCACCCTCTTAGCATATCTCATCTAAAGCCCCTGTGGTGTTGTCTGGGATGTTAAGCAAGCCCTGAACTAACTTTTTCAGGGCCACATCTGTTCCTAGAGGGACTCAGTTCAGGGGCAGCAGGGGGCTCCAAAAAGCCAATTCAGATTGGCCAGGGACACAGCAGCCAGGGTAGCTTCTACCCATAGGCCATGGGCCTTGCTGTCCAGCACACAACCTGTTACACAGTCCAGTCCCTAAGACCATTTCCCCAGTACCCAGGAGGCCATAACCACAGATGGGCAGGTGGCTGAGCAGCTCTGGATTTGGAGCCTGGGTATAGACTCTTATAAGAATATGAGGACAGAGGCCTGCTTCCTAGGCCACCCTATCTGGGCTCTGCAGGGTCCCAGCCTCTCCTGCTATTCCAGTGCAGAATGGGAGCACAGCTTTCCCCTATGGGCCTGTACTACCTATGTCTGTCTATCTCTGATGCCCAGATCACCCTTGTGAAGATACTCATACCGGCTGCTACACAACAAGCCAGTCTCTGTGTGAGCTGGTGGGCATCCTTCTCCTCCTCCGAAGGTACCACATCCAAGGAGGGATAGCTAGTGTGGGCTCTTCCTTACTAACAACCACACCTGAAAACTGCTACCCTTCATGCTTTCCTCAAAGGAGACCAGGCTCTGCCCCTGACCATATTGCCTGGACTCCATCACTGTCATTTTACGCATGCTAAGGCTGTCAGCAGAGTATAGGGAGGAAGGAAACAAAGCGAGCCACGGGGTGACCAAAGCCCTGTCTGTTCTGGGGCACTTAGGCAGAAAGGGAGAATACTGACTATTTTAGACCTCCTAGTTCCCACTGAGCCTCAAGCATGTCTCCCAAGTCCCTTCTAGGCTCCATAGGAGGAGGAGGAGGAGGAGGAAGATCCACATCAGACCCCTGATGAAGGTAGGAACTTTGGAAGGGCAAAAACATCTCCAAATACTTCTTCAGTTCTCAGGACCCCAGGTCCCTCTTCCAGGGAGGAAAGAGGAAAAGTTTCCTCTTTCAGCACAGTATTGTGGACCAGAGCATAGGACAGCACAGCACAGCAGCCATCTTCCTGCTTGAGAGGGAGGGTGTTCAGTCCCCCACAGGCAGCCAAATAAGGCAGGTGTAGCAGTCTGGCCTGTGTGCTGGTAGGGGTGGGGTGGGGTGTGATGGGGTGTCTGAGTCATCCACTGTCGGCCCAGTCTCCAGTCCTCCCCAACTCAGGACTCCTGGGGCTCAGCTGTTGCTAGCCCAGGCATCCAGCTCCACCCTCCCTGCCTAGGGAGGTTCACTAGAAATGCCCATGTTAAAATAAGCAAGGTCCTACAAGGCTCCTGCCCCACCCAGCTGCTTCCTTTCTGCCTAGCCTACTCAGATCCCCCCCCCCCCCCCGCAGTACCACACCTAACTCATTCTCCTCTTGTCCTCCCTCCCCAGCTCATACTAGGCCAAGGCCACTCCCAGTTCTAACGTCCTGCCCACCAGATTTAGACCATCAGCCTCTTCTTGGAAGCCCTCCCTGACTGTTCTGGATTTGTGACTAGACCCTGTTTCCTTGTTACTCACCCACATAGAAGGTGCTAGGTGCTGGTCTGTCTCCTAGTTCCAGATAAAGCAGGCTGGTGGTCTGTGGATCATGACGCAACCACAGAGCTACACCTAGGATCACGCCTCCAGCCAGCTAGGGAAAAACAAACAAACAAACAAACAAACAGGAACAATGTCATATAGAGGCCAGAGCACTGTGGACAATGGAACCCTACAATGCTTACCATGCAGAGCCCTAACTTCCAGTTGTGGAGCCAGAAGCCAACCAGGCCCTTGGGTCTGCTCACTGTCTGAGCCACTGCCACTGAGCCCTGGGTCCCACCTACTCTTTGTTGTAACTCCAGAACAGAGTTCAAGTGTACCTCCAAAAGTGCATAACATATACAAGACGGTTTGGGCTGAAAACGTGGCTCAGTTGGTAAAGAGTACTTCGGCATGTAGGAAGCCCTGGGTTCAACCCCCAGCACCGCATAAACTGGGTTTGGTGGCAACTGTTTGTCATCCCAGCACTTGAAGTAGAGGCAGGAGGATCAAGAATTCAAGGTCATTCGAGTTTGAAACTAGCTTGGGCTATATGAAACCTTATCTCCAAAATCAACAGGAAACACTTTTCCCCCTACTGTTCCAGATTGGCCAACTATGCAACATTTTTATCTGAGAAGTGGCCACAATGAGACCCAGCCACTCAGGATGCTGGTGGGCTCTTCTTTGGTACCCTGTCCCAACAGTCCTGAGATTGTTTAGAGTCTGCTTCAGGCAGGGTACTGGGAACTCTGTGGTGGAGACACCAAGTTCTCCCTGCCAAGAGGAGAGGGGTGACCATGTGATGTCACCAGGCCCCACAGGGAGAAGCAGGAGCCTGGAAGCCAGAGCTGGACCTCAGAACAGACCAAGGGAGGCAGTCTCCTCCCCACTTCCAGGCCTCCTCTTCTTGAAGGGTCTGTGGCACTCCCGAAGAGACAGCGAATAGAAACCCAAACCTGGACCTGACAAAAAGGGCCCGCTCTCCACTCTGGGGATCCAGGCCAGAACACAAGCTCAAGAAAGCTCTGGGGAAATTCGCAAGCAGTCTGGTTCAGGAAAGAGGACGTATGGGACCCACCTACCTTCTTCTACCCTAGGATTTTGTCCTCTGCTTAACCCTCAGAGAGGAAGCAGGGGTGGGGGTTCTTTCTCCAGATTACTATCTCCCTCTATCCCCACACCATGGGCCCTTCTTTCTCAGTTTCTCAGCTTCCTCTTTAAGTGCATAATTCCATTTTCACACACTAATCCAGGAGAGATAAGCCCACACCTCCACTAGGGCCCAAGAGAAGAGGGTGTGTAATACAGCAATCAAAGTCACACCAGGCACCTGTTGCCTAATCCACAAACGGCAGAAAGGCTGAGACTCTGACGGTGCCTTCATGTGTAACGGCCCTAGCGATGCTGGGTATCCCCAGAACTTCCAGCATGTTACAGTGACAGCTCTGTACCTATATGCCCTTAAGAGGGTAGGGCACGGCATAGGCTCCAAAAGGCAGTACTGTGCCAGACTCCTCCTAAACTGGCTTGAGAGGAGGAGGTGATGGGCCTGAGCTGCCCTGGTAACCAGGCTTCCTTTGCAGTTCTGAAACATCATATATTCTGTTTAAGAACTGGTCCAGAGGTCGCTCTAAGATGTCCCAGGACAGGAGCAGCAGGTAGCACACCTGTTCCCCAATCCTTCCCTCAGTGGTAACATGACCCTGTGGTGACAAACCCTGATAGACACAGAGGGTGAGGGGCAGCTGGTGGGTCACCTTGCCTTCCTCAGTCTGTGTGTTTACCTGTAAAACAGTCGAGCATGCAACCATGCCTGGCTTCTCTAATAATAAGGGAATATTGTCTGTGAGCTGGGGGGAAAAGGGAGGTAGAGATGCCATTCAGTAGAGATGCCATTCAGCAGAGCTCCAAAGGCTGCTAATGTGGGTGTCTGGCCAAGCTACCACTTACAGACAGGTTTTATGAAAGAGGTGGGATCAGGAAGCTAACTCCAGAAAAGTCTCTGGGCTTTATTCCTTAACAGACCTAAATTAATAATAATAATAATAATAATAATAATAATAATAATAATAATAATCAGCTAAGGATCTGTATCTGTGACTGTCAATCAGGAGAGAGACCAGACTGGGGTCGGGGGTAGGCAAAGCATCTGGGAACGGGGACTTGGCCACTCACCCTATTGTCCCAGGGGCAATCAGAGCTGAGTGGGAAGGAATGCCAGGCACTGGGATGGCTTCCTCCAGCAAAATGACCCTCCACCCTGCTGCTCTAGGGAGAGGTAGAGGGAGTGCAGGGAGAAGTAAGGGGCCCAGGAAGGTAGGACAAGGGTCTTTAAGGAGTAAGAGGCTGGAAAGGAACCTCAGCTTCAAAATGTAACTAACAACCAAGACAGATGAGGAGCTTCTAAGACTCTCCGGTAAGAGCTGAACTACTCATGTTTCAGAAGCTGCACATACAGAGAGGGCAAGCAAATACTGGTTGAGACTACTCTCCTGACATCATGAGGCACTAAAGAGCCACAGGGAGATTATGAATCTATCCACTGACCCCAAATTGCCACCGAGTGCTGCAGGGTGAGGTGAGGAGTGATGCCTCTGCACTGTCAGTTCTGAAGTCTGTTTCTGAGAAAGTTAGCTAGCACCTCCTACTTACCACAGCCAGCCTTGCACCTCAGGCTTTACACTCATGTGTGCATGCTCCTCAAACATTTCCTGTGACAGCCCAACCTAGAGCAGTCCATATGTCCCCCGATCAGTGAATGGACAGGCCCTGGGTCCAGTGCATGGCAGAATCTCCAGGGAAAAGACAGACCCATGAGACAGTATGGAGGACAGGTCAATAGTGGGGAACAAAGGGAACAGACAGAAGATGAAGCAGCTGGTGCCTTCTGACCCTGCTCAGGTGAAAGCAGAATCCAAAGTTCGTTCAAGACAGCACAGTGATAACCCAATAGAAGTTCTGGGGTCAGATGAAATAAAGGGGGCCACAAGAGCTCAGGATACTCTCCTGATGGTGTAAAGTTTCATGGGGTGTAAATGTTGAGCATATGTCAAGGACAGCTACAGAAAGCTACCTACCATATCCTCACTCCACTCTACAGTCCCTGGATCAGTGGCTCAGCTAAAGTATATTCCCTAGGTCCAAGAAGGGTATAGGGGTGTCCCAATGATTAGCAGCAATTAGGCATACATCTTGTCTAGAGAACCACAGGTTCAGAATGATCTGCAAAACACTCACACCCATTTAAAAAAGAAAAAGAAGAAGAAAAAGAGAAAGAGAAAGAAAGAAAGAGACCAGCGTCTATGGGAGTATGCAATGGTGCCATTAGATGGAGGCCCAGGTTAGGGTAAGGATGACCTGAGCCTCTAACTGTGTCATATCTGAGCTAGGGTATCACAGAGGTCCATCTCAATATCCTCCACCCCCATTGTCTTTTGTAAATAGGGGAAGTAATACACACAGGCTGCTAAATATGATGTCACTGTATTTAGCTCTTGACACAGCTGAGGAAGTGATCCACAAAGAATCTTACCAACAGCAGAACCTGGGATTTCTACACAAATCTGACACCTGTTCCTGCAGCCTAAAAGACCTTCTGTTTAGAGGTGGGGGTGGGAAGCACCCAGGTGGCACGTCCAGGTTCCTGGAGCTCCTTCCCTGGCACAAAAGGATACATTCATGACTCTATACAGGATTATGTTGCTTCCTCCTTAAGGACTAATCCATAACAGACTCAAACTTTAACAAGATGAGGAGCTGCCAAGCATGCTGGGTCCCTGCCCAGCTGGTCTTGTGGTTTCCCAGAAGTGACTAAAAGGGAACAGGATTGGGACAGCATTCTAGTCTGTGCTAGCTGCCCACTGCCCAGCCTTGATTAGACCTCAGATAGGGGTTTCTCTGGAGCTTTCCTATTGCTACCCATACAAAGTCTTCTAGGAAGGGATAGGGCTCCTGAAACCAGTTTGGTAGGTATGAATGGTCACCCCAGATACCCCAAAATGCTCCAGGAGGCTGACTCTAATGACAGCTTGTTCCTTTAAATGACCCTTTGTGCCACAAGAGAAGAAACAAAGGTAGAGGCAGGCAGGGTTGGGGCTTACTCAAAGCCTCCTGGGTACATGATGCAAATTGGAATGTGCATCACAAAGTACCCACCCACCTAAGCAATTCGGAGGTGCTGAGGGGTCCAAGAACCTCTCCTGTGATGGCAGAGGTTGTGAAGACCAAAGGCAGTGGGTTCAAGAAGCCTTCCCTGGGCAGCTGGGATAAGTCAGAGTAAAAAGGCTCAGACTGTTTTTAGGAGAATTGGTTAGGTAAAGAGGCTGACTTAGGTGCTGCCCTTCCAACTGGGGTCCTCCCAGGTTGATCTCATGTGTTCATCAGGCACCACAGGGGGTTCAGGGCCTGGTCTGGGACCTGGAGGATGGGGACCAGGCCAGATTCCTCTCTGAGAGATAATGGATCTTGCACAAGCCTTTCTAGGAGAGGTAAAGACTTGCAGTCTACCAAAGGAAACTCAGGAAGGAAGCTGGAGAGAGGGGCAGGAATCCTTGCCTTGGCCAGGAAGCACGGTTCCTTTCACAAGGCCCCTCACCTCAGGAAGCCACTGTCCTAGCATCTAAAAATAGGCAGCAAAGCAAAAGCCTAGCTCTGGGGCCCAACTGACGGGCTAGGGGTGGCCCTGTAAAGGGCCAAGGCATGGCCATAGGAGAATACACTGCTGCCTTGAGATACAGGAGATTGGGCTGGGCCATCCAGCTGGGCCTCTTCTAGGGCCAGACTACATGGTTCCTTCTCAGGCAAGGAAGCTAGAAGGTACCCTCCCCACCTGTCCCACACCTGCCCTCCTCTAGGAAGGCCAGTGTCTCGTGAGACCCCAAAGGAAGACTGTGTGGATTCAGACTGACACAGTGGTCTGCCAGAGAGGAGTACTGTAGAGGCTGCAGGGAGGCCTGGTACCCAGATAAAAGAACAAAGGGAGGCAGGGGACTGACAGTAAGTAGAAGAGTTCTAGCTAGCTCTGGCATCACCAGCAGCAGCAAGGCATGGCTGTGGGGCTGGCATAGCCTTACAGGCCACTTTGACTATGGAACATGGTGGCAGTGTGGAGTGCAGTTCTACCCTATCTCACTACTTCCTCATGTGGCAGCTAGTTGCTTGGAAACCTCAGTCCCCTTATCACCCGCAACGGGTCTGATAACAGCCCAGCAGAGTGTTACTTTGGGTGAGCTAAATGAGCTGTTATTATCATGGTCTCCAGAGTACAGGAGAAGACTGTTACCAGGGGCAAAAGCCAGGCTGTGCCCCTAGGATGAGGACTTTTAGTCATGAAAAGTAATGAGAGTCCAGGCGATGGTGGCGCACGCCTTTAATCCCAGCACCCGGGAGGCAGAAGCAGGAGGATATCTTAGTTTGAGGCCAGCCTGGTCTACAGAGGGAGTTCAGGGATGACCAGAAAAGCTCTGCCGTGAAAACAAACAAAGTAAGTTGTGAGAAGGTGAATTAACACGAGTGGGTGGGTGGCGGCAACAGTGTATGTCTGTCACACTCCACAAGCCCTTGTAACACAAGGTCCCACTCCAAAGCTCAGGGATGGGTTTCAGGAGGACAGATGGCCCGGGCTTCCTCATTCATGCAACCTGTCATACCAGACGTCTTTAAATACCATCGGGACCTTATTGTTTAGCTGCAGTACAGAGCCAACATTGATGCTGGACCTTGGGTGAAAGCACAGCTAAACAAGTCATAGGGTGCCACAGACCTACCCTGAGAAAGTGCAGACGACCCAAGTTGACATCATGTATGGAGTGATTCATGAGACAGGGCTAGGGAAACATAGGACACTTGGGGGTCCTATTACTCAGCATCTTCTGCCCGAACTGCCTGGCTTCCAGGCTCTTGGCCTGGGTTGCCAACTCAGTGCTTTGAGCCTATAAAACTGTGGGTACTCCCAGCCCTGATGCTCACCCCAGACCCCATATAAAGGAAGGCAGGTACTCTCTCCCAACACCCCCTTGCAGTTACTTTGGCAGCCACTCCAGGATGCCTACCACGAGCTGCTCACTAGACAACCCCTGTGAATAGTTCCCTCCAAGGTAGAGCCCACTCAGAAGACCACAAATAGTTTTGAATGGCATAGTCTATGCCTTGAGCTAGCCAGGGAGAGTAGCTTAGACTGGATTTACAAGTGTTCTTGTTCTCTACCCCCCCCTCCTCCCCCTCTGTGAATCTGTGTGTTTGTGTTTGTGGGGGAGGTACTAGGGGTTACAGGCAGTCACTGGCATGCCAGGTCAGAGTATTGAACAGTTGAAGGCTACCAAAGGCCAGTGTTCAGGACACCTGGTTCTCTAGCAACAGTCCTAGAAACAAAATGGGTACCTATAGGGCCTCAGGGCCACCCAACACTCACACCATGTCCTACCTGGTTCCCTGGTATCAGGGCCAGAGCCACAGGTACCTGGACTTCACAACCCTGCCCCACCTTACCCCCACTTGAGCCCTCTCTTGTGTACAAGTGTGATTGCCTACCCTCTCCCTAGGGCAGCTGGACTCTAAGCCTAGAGATTTTATAACTGAAGTTCCAATCCCCTTGGCAGGAGTCTGGGTGCTGGAGTCAAGGTTGGCAGTTGTTGGTACGCTCCTAGAGCATCACAAAAGCTCTGTTTGAGGTAGGACTGAGTTAGAAGGCAAGTGCTGAGAGAAAACCTAAATGGTTCAGAAACAATGGGGTGGGGGCTCTTGTTATGAGGTGGTAGTGTGTGGAACCAGGGCAGAGGCTGCTGGGGGGGCTTCCCACTTCTTTACTCCATCTCTGTGCCCCCCCCCCCCACTGTTCAGATGTCCTTTTGTGTAGGCAGCCCAGGGATGAACCACAGACTTCCCCTTCTCAGGCATCCCGGCCCAGGCCCAATGATTGTCTTTCCCAAAGCAGGCCAGCAGACAGCCTGGGGGAACAAGGGGAAGTCTGCTCTCCCACCAGTGAAAGGAGGCACAGGAAGTTCTCATTCCACCCCGAGCCCACAGGATTGGAGCCCCTCTGCCGGAAGGAAGGCAGCAGACCGCTAGGTGACAGACAGTCATGTTCAGTCTGGAGAATTAAATGCCAGTTAAGAGGCTGTAATCAGGCTTCTGTGGTGGGTCTGGCTGCCTGGGCTACTGGAAGGGGGCCACCAGCAGCCTTAGGTTGGAGGAGGAGCCAGTTCTGTGGGGGAACACAGTGAAGATTGGTGGCAGCCTCCTCCCCTTAACTGGCTACTCCTATGGAGACATTATCACACAGAGCTCCTACAGACCCACCCCAGGCCATAGGCTGGCATAGTGATAAACGGTTTATCATCCCCTGCTCTCCTGCCCTATTCCCAGCCAGAGTCAAGAGACTGGTCCCTTTATCCCAGACCTGTCTCAGGGGATGAGTAACTACCCTGTTTCTGAGAGCATCTTACATGGTCTCAGGCTGCTCACCACTCATCTTTCAGGTTTGTGTCCTGTCCCATGTATCTTGGGAGTCCAGAAGTCTGCTGGCCCCAAAGTAGGTTCTGAACTCAAGCCCAAGAAGGACTGGTGGGAGAGAGAGCAGGCAGGCAAGGGTGCCTGGAATGTCCCCTCCCACAGAGAAACCACTTAAATATTCAAACTGGAAATTTTAAAAAGTGTCCATCAAAACATTTACTGTCAACTAAAACTCCCTTCTTAGAAATCTTAGCCCCCAATACCCACCACAGGCCCACAAGACCTCTAGACCCCCTCCCTAGGCACTGCTTACTTCATTGCTCAGCTTCCCTTGGCCCCACTCCCTCTTGGACACTGTGCCCAGCATCCACTTCCTGAGCCCTCTCTGTGCCAAGCACCCTGCTCCACTCTGGAGTGCATTAGCTGGTCTACCCACAATCCTCAGAGATAGAGACCCCAAGAACTCCCACTTTAGAGGGAGGAACTGAAGACTGAGGACCAGAGCAGTGGGGTGGGGCTCCCCAAAGGTTCAATTTCATGACACCAGGAAACTATCAGCCACAGGACAAACCTTGCCACACAGAACACAGGAGCCCCTCTGCCAGGGTGGTGTTCACCAGTTATGGCCTGGCTCTGCTCCATATCCCTACCCACTGTGGAGCCAACATGGGTGGGGAGGAGAGGTCCATGGGATTATGAATGGATCCAGTTTTCACTGTTCTGCAGTCAGTAGGCAGTCCCCTGGGAATAGGGAGAGGCTTCAGAACCTTTCCTGGAGCCTCAATAGAGAGTACCCCAGGGACATGATGGGACTCCACCCCAGCTGCCTGGGAAACAAACATCATCATCACCCAGCCCTAGCACTCCAGGGAGCCCGGGGGGGGGGGGTCTACCATTTGGATCAGGTGGGTAAGCAAAAAAAGAAATACCCTACAGGGTTCTGACATCCCACATCTGAGGTATAAATTGGGGGGGGGGGGTCACACACTTCTTGGGTGTGCATTTAACTCCTTGCATGGTTCAGAGTAAGCAAACACTGTCCAACATGGCTACCCAGTCAAGACCCCAAGGCATGCCCGGGCAGAGCCAGTTTAACCCCATCGCCCATGCTGCTCTCCTGAGCGTGTTCCCTGGAGTCACTGTGACTGACAATCAAGGTCCCTGCAGCAGGCCATGAAGCATACATAGTCGTAGCTGAGTTCAGTCCAGTTCCTGCCCATCCCCAACATCTAATTACCCTCCACCCTACCCTGACCCGCCCTGGGATCTTCAGCAGTCCACCATGGAAAACAGGTGTCCCCTGTCTTACACACTCACTCTAGGGGCCATCTTACAAGTTTGCCTTCCCAGCTTCAACTTTAGAGAGACACTGTCTTGGCATAACCACACTTCTTCCAGGGAAGGAGGGTGGCAGGAACAGCAGTCTGTGCACTGCAGCGGGGAGGGTGGCCACTGTCCAGAGGAGTGGCCAGCACTGCCCACTCAAGTCTCCGCAGGCAGGTTCTGTTAAGACTCTCCATTCCGAACCCAGTCAGAAAATGGAAAGAAGCCCACAGCACCAATGGTTACTTCCCAGCGGTGAAGACAGTCGGGACCCAGGGACATTTAGAGACCCACCCTCCTATACCCATGTCTTCATTCCAAGATGATGAATGGGTGTGCACCTATTTCAAAGTGGAGAGCCCAGCTTAGATCCTGTACGTATGAAAAGATCCCAAGCTCCTGTTTTGAACAGACCCCAGATCTTTGCTGGCTTGCACCAACTCAGAACTGCACGCCCTCTTCCTCTCAAAAGACTCCACAGGATCTTAATGGCCAGGGCTGTAATCTGTGCAGGAGACGACAGACAAGGAGGAGGGGCAGTTGGGAGAATGGGGGTGGGGGTGGTCAGGAACTGGGGCACGGTGAGCAGCAGCACGCGGCCCGAGCCACCCTGCCATTTAGGCCTGGAGCTTGAGCCTCCCAGGGTAGCAATACCAAGCTGGAGGGTAAGCAAGGGTGAAGTAATAGTGGGGTTGACGTCTCCAAGGTAAGTACGGAGCGTGCCCCCACCACTTCGAGGCCGCCTATCCAGGGGCGGTGGCTACGATGAGCTCATGGGGGCGGAGCGCCAAGATCCCGCCCTTCTCGAGCCCCCTCACTGCTCGAGAAGCAGGATGGTCCCCAAAACAACGTTCAGGAGGGTGCGAGTACCCCCTTCATAGCTGAGGGCTCTTGATTACCTGGCTCTAGCCCGCAGACTCTTGCACCAGTTCCCAGCACTCAGAGAGACAGGCCAGCGATCCTCTGATTTCCCCGCCCCAGAAGCCCCTGGAGCCGAGGCCCGGAAGCTCAGCTCTCGGCTCCAACCCTGCTAGCGAGGGGCGCCAGGACCCCAACCGGCGCACGGAGCCCACAGGTGGCGCCGCAACTTCGCGGTTGCTCTGCGCATTCCCAGCTGGGCCTAGCGCGCTGCCCAGCCTGGCTGCCGTGGGGTGCGCCCCGTCCCCAGTGTCTGCTCACCCAGAAGACGAAATTGAAGACGAAGAGAAGGTATTTGATGCATTTGGTGCAGCCCTCCACCCCCATGGCGGCGCGCGGCCTGCGGAGCTTAGGTTGGTCCTGGAGCGGGCGGTCTGGGGACGTAGTACCGGAGTCCGGGACTGGCAGATAGCCTGGGGCGCTTACGGGCTGGAGAACTGCGGTTCGGAGAACGAGACGTAGGGTAGAGAAGGGTTGGAGGCCTAGCTAGAGGCACAAGAGTCGCTACCGCTTTGAAGCAAGGGCGCGCTCGCTCGGACCGGGCGCGCGCCGAGCTCCTCACTCTTTATAGACCGCTAGGTCCCGCCCCTCCGAGGCCCCGCCCCGAGGACGCTCCGCCCCTGGACCCGCCTCCCGCCTGCGGGGTGCCTGGGCCAGGGGGGCTTGGGTGGGTGCTGCAACCTCAGTCCCAGAGTAAGTGTTCGAGAACTCGGTGCAGCTGGTTCTGGGGGCATCGGTGCGCAGTGTGTGCGCAGGATGAATCTCCAAGTTTCCTGAGGGTTCCCAGCCCTCGGGGCAGGCTGCTGGGTCGCGACTGAGAACTGGCCACACGTTTGCCCCATCTCCCACCCCCAGAAGCACACTTACTTCCTCCGTACCCGGACACCTTGGACTTTCCCGGATGGTTCCCTAGTGGTGGTGTCTCGACAGGAAAGGGTCTTAAAAGTTAGCATGTTTTATGTATATTGGTCTCCCAGGCAGCAACTCCATGGGCCTTTTAAAGGTCTAGAATAAAATTCTTCGTAGCCTTGCTAATCTACCCTATCTCACAGATAGAGTCCCTGGCTGCAGTTCTGGAGACTGCATTTGGGAAGGTCAATAATGTACCCAATGTCTCTAGCCAGTCTTGTGGCTGGAGAACCCTCAGGAGCACCTTCAAATACAATATTCATGCCATCCTGGCTGTGCCTTCCAAGAGTCCATCCTCCATCCTCTGGCTGGCTCCCTAAAAGTTGGCGTTGTAAGAAAGTGAAGAAAAATTCAGAGGGTGGAGGTGCTCCCTTCCCAGGTGAGGAAGGGCTGCTGTCACCATAGATGATGTTCCTGTGAAATCTTGGCACTCTCTTGCCCAAACTGGAGGGCAATGGGGCTGCTTCATCAGCTGGAACTCACTGGGAACCATGGAAGGGCTAGTTCCCAAGACACGGCCTCTTCCAGTTCACTCCATGTTCTTAAATCTTTGAGCAGTTATGGACATGTTCCCTATGAGGATCACACCTGGCTCCTCTCTGGCTATAGGGCACTGGAAATATGTTTAAAAAGGAATACCTATACATACATATGTAAAACAAAGGAATATCTATAATATTAATGTGTGTGTGTGTGTGTGTGTGTGTGAGAGAGAGAGAGAGAGAGAGAGAGAGAGAGAGAGAGAGAGAGAGAGATTATCTTACTATGTAGCCCTGGCTCCTGAAACTCACAGAGCTCTGCCTACCTCTGCTCTCCAAGTGCTGAGACTATAGGTTTAGGACACCATGCCCAGTAGTCTAAAGAACAAAAATTTGAACTGTGTATAATTTACATGTAAACCTGATGATTGGCCAGTAGCTGCCTGGTTGGAGCTACTCTCTACTCTGCTAGGCTAGTAGGTTTCTTGAGAGTTAATTTGTGCATCTGTTTTGGCTTCAGGCTGGTATAGCTGCTACGGTAAAGGATTGTGCCCACATTTATAGTTCCTGGAGGCTGAAGTGGTGTCACAGTAAAAGTAATTCAAGCCACCAGTGCTGGAGTGATATCACAATAAAAGTCATTTGAGTCCTCAGGAGGGAGTCTTTGAGGATTCTTTTTATTAAAGGGGGGGGGCATGAATAGTTCTTGTGCAGAGATGGGCACCTGCTTTCTCATCAGCTCTCTACTGTCTCCAGTGATGGGGACACCTCATGCCTAAAGTGGGGTTACATATTGAAGGTCATGCAGGGCCAGCTGTTTTGTCTATGTACTGTGTGATACATCTGGGTTTTAGTAGACGCCATTGTATTCCTGGAACTGCTTCAAGTGCTATGGACAGCTTAGGAACCAAGGTTACTCTCTTTGGGATCCTTAGACTCTGGTCACATACATGCCAAGGAGAGAGTTTCCAGGATGTTTGACCAATCATGGTGGGGAATTTTTTTGTAAAGCAGTTTTCCTCCAAATTAAAACATCTCTTTCTGGAGAGAAGGTATTAAGACTCAGGAAATAAACAACTAATAAGTTTCAGATGTTCCTGAAACTTACAGGGCCCTTCCTCCCTAAAGATATATAATTAAGAAGACAGCCCATGCTTTGACCTACTCAAGTGCCATTCTCCAGGGTTCCAGCTTTTGTGAGCCATCACCTCTGCTGAGGTTTTTTGTGATACTGCTCCCTTTGAGTTGCCTCTGATGCTGTAAGAAACCCCTCATCCATACTGCCCAAATCAACTGATTGGTTTACCAAGTTGGACTTTGGTGGAATCTTTCTGTAGTGTATTGTCAATTCCCTATCTGGAGTGAATGGATGTTCATGTTGCATTGCCCAGGGAAATGCCACACAATCTTAGTAGACTTGCACTATGTGTCTTAGAGGAGCTAAGATGGATCCAGACTCTCACACCTGAAAAGCCTTGTGGGCTGGGAGAACCATTCCAGGGTGAGGTACAAAAGGAAGCTCTTAGACCAGGAACAGATATAGGCAGAAGAAGGCCAGACAGGTCTTTATTAGGTAGAAGGCAGACTTAGACTACATTTTGTTCCCATTGAAGGGGTTGGGGTAGGGAACAATCTCATAGGTTACAGGCGATTTGCTGAGATGACTGGTTAGGTTGCAAAAGGATGTAGGGCTGCCTTGCAGGGCCTGCACCTGTGAGTACCACATCTTAAGTGCCTTGCTTAACATCCTGCCAGCCTGGCCTTATGAGGACATGGGGGAACCAAGGGGCCCACTTGGTAGGGTAGGACATGTGTCAGGTAGGTACCCAGAGAGTGCATCAGAAAATGTCCCCCGTGGTTAGCTCAGCCTGACAAGATCTCTTTTCTGGGTTCCAAAAAGCCAGTGATGAAGGCAGATGTGCTGTGTTAGGAACGAGCCCAAGCCCAGGATGAGAGAGTTCTCTTTGTCCGCCAGGTGTAGGAAGGTGGGAAGAACAGGCCTTCATGGCTAGGGCTTGTCTCAAAATTCTCCTGTCTGTATGACTTTGTTCTGGCTTCTCAGTTTCCCCAAGTGTGACAGAGGTGCTGCAGAGAGTCTCTAAGTGCAAAAGGGCAATGTGTCCTTGTCACTTGGAGCAGGGCCTGGCCTGTGGGAAAGTCAAGGTCAAGCCCTTTTTGGCCCAGTCCTAGAGTCTTGTGACTCACTCCACAGAGGAGTCCTGCTGTGTGCATTTGGCAGGAGGTAGGGGGAGTTTGTTGTTTCTCAGTTTCAAAATCGGTGAGGACTACCCAAACTGGGCTGTTTATGTAGGGCTCACTCAAGCAAGCAGGTTGGCTGCCACCATCACTTCTGCTTACTAGAAATTCATATGCAGGTCAGGGAGCAAGACAGCTGTGTGTTGAAAGAGCTCAGCATCCAAAAACAGCCAAGCAGTGCCAGACAAAACTCTTGTGAGCATCTCCATAGTCACAGGAAATGCAGTCTTCTACTCTCCAAGTGCCACAACTCTCCTGATAAAATACTTCATTCAACAGCAAAAGAAGGAGATCTGTCCTCCAGACCCGAGGAAGGACTGAAGATTCATAAGTCCTGAGCCTATGTCTTCTCAAGGAAGTCTGAAGGTCAGAGACATAACAAGATGAAGCAAAGACAGTCTCAGCATTTCTCCCCAGGGTTCTGGGAAGGGTGATCTGGCAAGATGGAAAAGGTACCATTCAGGACAGGGTGCTGGTAAATGTTTAAAATCTCCTATGAGACATACCTACAGGCATGTCATGAGGGAGTTTCTAGACTGGGTTGACTGAAGAGGGAAAACCTACCCTAAGTGTGAGTGGCACCATCCTATGGATTTGGGTCCTAAACTGAATGAAAATTGGAAAGTGAGCAGAACACCAGTGTTTATTTCTGCTTCCTGATTGTGGGTGTTATGTGACAAACTGCCTGGAATTGCTGTGGCCATGCCTTCCCTATCATTATGAAATATACCCTTGAACTGTGAGCCTAAATAAATCTTTTCTTCTTTAAGTCACTTTGTCAGGAATTTTGGCACAGGAACAAGACAAGACAATGAACAGTTGCATGAGTAAACATGTTTAACAATGTGGCAGATATAAAATCAATATGCAAAAGACAAACAAATTTCTATAGACTAGTAGTAAATAATCCAAACTGGAGTCTGAATGATGATCTCATTTAGAATAGCAGCAGAAAGAACAAAACATCAAGGGATAAAGTCACTAAGGATGTGTGAGACTTGCAGACTTGGAAGAAATGAAGTATCTAATCATATTTGAGAGGATCTGACCTTAACAAGTCAAAGACAAAATTGTCATTAAGGTCCTAACACTTAAGAAGTTGTCTGGCTTCTTATGCTGATTCTAAATTCAACGTTATTTTCTTTTTCATTAAAAAATATATTTTGTTTATTTATTCTCTCTCTCTCTCTCTCTCTGTCTGTGTGTGTGTGTGTGTGTGTGTGTGTGCATGCACATGTACATATGCATGCTATAGCATGTGTATGGAGGTCAGAGAACAACTAGATTCTCTGTTTCCACCATGTGGGTCCTAGGGATTGAACTTAAGTCATCAAACTTGGCAGTGAGTTCCTTTACTCACTGAACTATCTTTCAAGACCTGATCCTAAATTCACAGGGAAAGGCAAAGGACTAAGGATAGCCAAAACAACTTTGAAAAAGAACAAAGATCGAGGGTTTTTACTTCTTGATTCACACTACAAAGCTAGAGTAGTCGGGAGAATATAGTTCTAAAGTCTGTTATGGTAGAACATGGCTGTACTCCTAGCATTTAAAGGGTAAAGGCAGGGGAGTCAGGAGTTCAAAGTCAGCCTTGGCTATATGAGACCTTGTCTCTAAAGGGGTAGGTGAGGGAGACAAAGAAACAGCATTCTTTAGTCTGCTGTCTACTGCTGTGATAAATACCAGGAGCAAAAGCAAGTTGAGGAATGTTTTAGTAAGTGTTACTATTGCTGTGATGAAACCCCATGACCAAAGTAACTTAGGGGGTTTATACTTCCATATAACTGTTAATCATTGAATGGGGTCAGGACAGGAATCAAAACAGGGCAGGAGCCTGGAGGCAGGAGCTGATGCAGAGGCCATAGAGGGGTGCTGTTACTGACTTGATCCTCATAGCTTGTTCAGCCTGCCTTCTTATAGAAACCAGGGCTGGTATCACCCACAATGGGCTGGGCCCTCCCCCATCAATCATGAATTAAGAAAATGCCTCATAGGCTTGCCTATCTTATGAAACCTCATCTTATGGAGGTATTTTCTTTTCTCTTCTTTTCTTTTTTTTGGAGGCATTTTTAAAATTGAGGTTCCCCCCTCTCAGATGACTTTAGTTTATGTCAACTGACATAAAACTGTCCAGCACATGGAAGAAAGAATTTATTTGGCTTATGCATGCCAGTCATGGTCCATCATTGTGGAAAGCCAAGACAGGAACTGAAGCAGAGGCCACGGAGGGATGCTGCTTACTGACTTGCTCCTCATGGCTTCCTTAATTTGCTATTTTATACAACCCAGGACCACTAGCTCAGGGGTGGCACCGACCACTATCTGAGCCCTCCAATATACATAATTAATAAAGAAAACGCTACATAGACTTGCCTACAAACCAATAGGTTCCCTCTTCCCAGATGACTCTAGCTTGTGTCAGGCTGACAAAAAGCAAAAACAACAACAAACAAAACAAAAAACAAACCAACACAATAGCAATGTGGATCAATGGAATAAATAGAATTGAAATTCTAGAAATAGATCTTTGGTTTTAAACGAGAGGACAAGACAGTTCAGTGGAGGAAAGAGTGGTCTTTTTAACACAGTTCTGGTATACCTATCCTTGTACACAGTAAAATGAAGGCATATGTACCCAGGGTCATACCTGCCAACATAATGATCAAAATGAGACCTAGGTGATAGAGCCATGACTCAATGATTACGAGCACTGGCTGTTCTTCAAGAAGACCTGTATTCAGTTCCCAGCACTCACCTGGCAGCTCACAACCACCCATAACTCCAGTTCCAGGGGATCTGAAGCCCTCATCTGGCTGCCATTGGCACTGGGCACACATGTGGTGGCAGACATGCATGCAGGCAAAACACCTATACACATAAAATAGTTAAAATTAATTAGATAAAAATAAATCTTAAAGAATGAGTCCTAGATCTGAAGGTAAGAGCTAAACCTTTAGCTGGGTGTGGTGATGCACACCTTTGATCCCAGCACGTGGGAAGCAGAGGCAGGCGGATCTCTTGAATTTGAGGCCAGTGTTGTCTACAGAGCAAATTTCAGGACAGTCAAGACAAAATTCTTTTTTTTTTTTTTTTTTGATACTTTATTTACATTTCAAACATTCCCTTTCCAGATCTCCCCTTTGGAACCTCCCTATTCCCTCCCCCTCCCTCTGCCTCTGTGGGGGTATTCCCCCACCCACCCACCCACTCTCAAGACGAAATTCTTAAGAAACAAAGAAACGAAGGAAGGAAGGAAGAAAGGAAGGAAGGAAGGAAGGAAGGAAGGAAGGGAAAGAAAAGGAAGGAAGAAAGGAAAGGAAGGGAGGAAGAACCGGAAGGAAGGAAGGCAGGAAGGAAATAGGCATTGGTGACCTTGTGTTAAATAGCAATTTCCTATCTATGATACCAAGCACAAACAAGCAGTAAAAGAAAAAAACAAAGGTTCCATTCCATGGGCTTGGACTCAGGCTGCATAAAAGAAGAGAGAGATGACTGAGCACCAGCATTCATCTGTGTGCTGACTGTCAATGTGTTGTGACCAGCGGCCTCTCCCTGCTGCCTCGCCTTCTCTGCAGGAGCCTCAACCAGGAGCCAAAACAACCCCTTCCTGAACCTAGTTTTGACAACTATTTTGTCACAGTGAGAAAACTAACTCAATATTTGTACTAAAACAGGAAGACCCAGCATTGTATTAGCAAGAGATTGGCTCTGGTATGTTGAGAAAAATGGAATTGAAAGCCGTATTTGTAAATATGTCATGCTGTCAGAACACAGCCAAGCACCAGACCAAAGGATGCCTCTTAATGGGCTGCCTGGGAGGAATGGATGAACATCTCTGCTCCTCTCTTCGGCTATCAGACTGTTGAGACAACAGACCCCAAGAAATTAAAATTTCCCCAGAAATATCTTGGGAGAAGAAAAGGTGGGCATGCTGGAACATCTGGGAGAGGATTTTTGTCTTCTGAAGAAAGATTTACAACTTGCCAAATGACATTGTAGGAAAGATTTGGGAGCTGAAATAATGGTGGGCTAAGGAGCCATACTTTGATCACGGCTGCTCAGTTATGCATACCTGAGCTCTCTAACCTTAACCTTGTGTCAGTGCCTAGAAGATGGACTTGGGGCAGAGGATTGCTGGATCCCACTATCCCTCTTCCCAATGTAGCCATGGTGGATAAATCATCCCCTTTCTGTTTGTTAATTTATTTCTTTTTGAAAAGGTTTGTTTCCATTTCATTTATGTATAAATGTGTCTGTGTGAGTGTATGCTTTCTCCCTCTCCCTCTCCCTCTCCCTCTCCCTCTCCCTCTACTCCTCCCTCTCTCCTCCCCTCCCTCTTCCCCCCTCTCTCTGGTGTGTGGGTGCCTATAGAGACCCGTAAGGGGTGTAGGAGCCTCTGGAGTTGGAGTCACAAGTTGTTGTGAGCTGTCTGACACGGGTCCCCTGCCAGAGCAGCAGTTCTCTTCACCACTGAGCCATATCTCTAGCTCCTTAACTTGGCACTTTTTACAAGTTTATGAAGGATGAACAGCCAAATCTGGCTTGTTGGGACTCAGGCAGTGACTCTAAATCCAGTAATAATCTCTAGGCATGCAAGCACCCAGATACCCTAAGTGTTTCAATTCTCTACTTGAACAGTAAATAGAGACCAAAATATGAACTGAACTTCGAGTAACCATGGTTCCCACGCTCTCTGTAACTCTGTATGTATGTGATAAGAACGGAAGAGGATGGTATACTTTCAGGAAAATACTCATTTCTAGAAGGCACCTGTGACAACAAATAACCATCTTTGCACTGTCACGAGAGGAAAGTCTCTATCGTCATAAACTTTCTAAATTCCCCCAAAGGAAATCTGAATTTATCTTGAGGGGGGTTGAAAATCAAGACATTTGGTCCATGGATTTATCCATATGTAGAAACATGTGTTTGTACAACCAAGAGCAATGAAAACACATCCATACAAGAATGGATTTTTGTATGTGCATTTGTTATCATAGCCAAAAAGTAGAACCAAGGCTGGTGAGATGGCCTAACAGTTAAGAGGGCTTGCTGCTCAATCACAGGGACCTGAGTGTGGATCCTTATAGTGGCCTGTAGTTCCAGCTCAGAGGGATCTAATGCCCTCTTCTGGCCTTGACAGGCACTGCATGCACATGATGCACATACATTCAGGCAAAGCACCCATATACTTTGTAATGACTTACTTTGGCTGTTAACTTGACTACATCTGGAATCAACTAAAACTCAAGAGGCTGAGCATTCCTTTGAAGGATTTACTCCATTGCTTCATTTTTAGGAGGGGAGACCTAACTCTGGGCCACACCTCCTGGTGGCAGCCCATGTAAAAAGGACACAGAAGGAAACTTGCTTCCCCCCCCCCCCCCCCCGTTTTCCCTTACTCTCACTGGGATGTTTATCTAGTTTTTTTTGGGTGAATCATTCCTTTGCTGGTGTTAGAACTTACGTTTTTTCAGGATTCCAACATAGACCAAAGACCAGCATCTCTTCAGAAATCTTCCAGGACTCCAGCACTAGATGGGACTGCTGAGAGACCCAGTCTTGTAGACTGAACAACTACCAGATTCTTGGCCTTTCCATTGGGAGACTGTTATTGCTGGAATGCCAGACCACAGCCTGTAAGCTATTCTCATACTCTTTTAATATATATTAATATATATTCATTCTATCAGTTCTGTTCCTTTAGATAACCCAAGGCATACATAAAAGAAAAATAATATATTTTTAAGCACAAAACCCAAAAATGTCCATCAAGTGACAAGTGTGTCCACATGACATTGTCCAGACCACAGAGTATAATGCAGCCATTAAAATGAAGGAAGCCATGATACGTGTTATAACTTAGAATCACTTGAAAATATTGAATCAGGTATTGTGACATATGTGTGTAACCTGGAAGGCAGAGACAGAAGGATCTCCACAGGTTCCAGGCCAACTAAGCCTATAAAGTAAGACCCTTTAGACCCTAAAGTAAGTCTCAAAACGAAGACAAAACAAAACTCTTAAATGTTTTGTTGATGAAAAAGGCCAGGTGTAAAAGACCTCGTAGTTGATGCTTCCTTTTAAAGTGCTGAGAAAAGTCAGGTGTATGCATTCCTTTGATTCCAGCACTCAGGAGGTGGAGGCAAACAGGTTTCTGTGAGTACAAGGCCAGCCAGCATTGTCTACACAGAGAGTTTCAGAATAGCAAGATTCATAGAGAGACCCTATCTCAAAAGAAGAAGGGCGGAGCGTATATAAACTAGTAATGATGAAATAATAGAGGTAGAAGGGAAGCTTGCCCTTGCCTGGAGGTGGGGAAGTGGTGCTAATGCTACCTAAGAAGTCTTATCACATCGTTGGGGGTTTGACTGCACACATCTGATTACAGAGAACACGGACCCCAATCTGTCCATGGGGATGCTTTTATGGTGTACACACACACACACACACACACACACACACACACACACACGTAAAACACAGCTCAGTGGTCCTCCACAGCAGATGGATGGATGGTCAGGAAAAAGAGGAGTAGAAATGGACTGTGCCTTGGGGTTGATAGACAAGCATACTTGAGTTCTCTAGTTGACCCTGCCATCGGTACCCAGACTTTCTGTACTGTGCCTGATGCTTGGGGCTGATTGCCCCTGCATTCACCATTAGGCCGTCCTTCCTCTGAGAGGTTTGAATCCCAGTGTCCTGAATGGACATTGTCTGTTTGGGGGAATGTCCTAATTAGCTTTAACTGTCTACTCGGCACAGCCTAGAGTCACCTGAGAAAGATGTATCAATTAAGGGATTTTCTGGATCAGATTTGTCTGTGGGCATGTATATCAGGGATTCTCTTGCTTTGTTAATTGATGTAGGGGGGCCCATCCCACTGTGGGCAACACCATTCTCTAGGCAGGTTGTCCTGGGGTATATAAGAAAGCTAGCTAAGCATAAGTCTGCAAATAAACCAAGAAGCAACATTACTCATGGTTTCTGCCTCAATGATAGACTGTGACCTGTAAGTATAAGCCAAGTACATCATTTCCCCAAATTTGCCTATTGATCATAATGTTTTATCACAGCAACAGAAAACAAACTAGAACAGGGAGTCATTTGTCTTTTCTGGTCACCACATTCAGTAAACCAGGAGAGCTCTGGGGTGAGAGAGAGTGGGCAGGAAATAAGAGAACCTGTCAGCAAGTTAGAGAATTTGGGAGGAGCCAGAGGGGATGAGGAAAGAGTGATCTCTACTCATCAGTGGTTAACTGAGTGGCTAAGCAGAGACATAACTGAGGTGAAGCCTGTGTCTGACACATAGTCAGCATGTGGACAAAAAAACCCAAGCCAGACAGCATAGGAAGTAGGATAATAAAGGCTGGAGTTTGAACCTGGCCCTGGGGACCTGGAGGGTCAAGCTCTGGACTGTACTTCAAGTGTTCTCTCTGGTGGAAGGGGAACCAGCAGGGAGTCAGGGAAACCCACAGGGGCAGGTCCAGGAAGAGCCACCACCAGTGACTGGTATATGGACAGAGAGAGTCAAAAGGTCACCAGAAAGGGAGACCTTCCTGCTTTAGGGACAATAAACAGACCTAACTTGTGAGGTTTTCAAAAGACAGAAGTTTTTAGAGTCAAGGAAGAAAAGGGAGCTCAAAGCAGGGGTATGTATACAGGCTATGAGTACTAAGGGCTTCAGAGCTTGCCTGTGGCCTGCAGTTGTCTATGGAATGGTTTGCAGTGAGGCACTGGCCTGGAACTGGAAGGCCTAGACTTGCTGTGCACAGGAGAGCACCTTGGCATCTTCTGGAATCCTTGAGATTTCAGATCTGTTCAGCTTGTGGAGGTCACATGTGGGCCAGGATGAGTCTCTCCGGGACCTGTGGGGATCCAACCCCCCTTTAGTCCAGCTGTTGGAGGAAGAGGGGAACAACAATTCTGGATACCTTGGGGGTGGAGTGGATACTGCAGCTATGGGGGGAAAAAAGGCCTGGATGGCCCCTGGAGAACTGTAACCCTGACCGTAGCTGGCAGGACATTACAGCTGCCCCTACTGTGGGACCCTTGCCCCTTGGATGGTGCAGTCCCAAGGTTGGCCAAGTGCACACAGTTCTCTGGGTCAGAGAGGGCTGGCCAGAGCTTTATATTATTTCTACCTCAGGACTCCTGGCAGGCAATGGAATCTGGAAATCTGGGCTGAGCCAGAAAGAGGAGGCCCTGTCCCTGAGGAGAGGGTCAGATGGTCCACTGTCTGGGCTGGGGGTGGAGCTTCAGCCTACAAGGCTAATCCTGTCTTCATGGTCTCTCTGTGCAAAGACCCCAGCAGTGCTGCCTGCTAATGTGAGGCCAGGGCTACCTTCACCATCTACCCAGGAGTGCTTGCTCAGCACTGAGAGTGTAACCTGTTAAGACCCATCCTCTGAAGAGAGAGGGGTTCTGCGGAGTGACCAGGGCTGGCTGTGATGCTCTCTGTGCCTTTGTTCCTATGGAATATAAACCCAGGGAGGCCCAGCAACCTCTGTGTAAGTCCCACCTCTGTCCCATCACCATGGAGGGACTAAAGGGGCTGGAGGGAACAATCTGGAAAAATCATCTCCGGCCTCTGCAGTGACCAGGCTCACACAGGGCTGATGCCCACCTAGTCCAGCCCCTTCTGGTCAGAGCCAGGCTGCCCCAAGCACGGTCTTTATCCCTCTTCCCCTAGACTGTATTTGGGAGAGAACAAAGGGCACCTTAAGACTTCGGGACCTTTGCTTTGTCACAGGGACTCTTCTCATCTATTTCTCTTACTGTTTAGATTCTACCAGGGGCTTCCTTCTGTTGACAGCATGGCCTGCCAGCTTCCACATGACTCAGGTAACACATGGGAGGCCAACTTCTCTGAAGGAGATTCTGAAGTTCCCACAGAGAGGCTACTAGATGAGACCTGAAGAAGTGGGCAGGCTTAGGAAAAGACGGTGTGGGTGGTCAAGTGGACCCCTTACTCACCTCCAGGCTAGACCCTGATAGGTCAAGGGGTCACTGGGCCTGGGTGGAAGACCACTGCAGGATGGAGTGGATTGTAGAGGGAGGGAGGGTGGGTCTTCTCAACAGAGAACCTAAAGTTTGGGTTGAAGGCAAGTCTTTCAAAGCAAGGAAATAGCTGGGAATACTCAGGGGAAAGTCAGGAGGGTGGTTGTGGTGGGAGAAAGTTCTGGCATCTTTAACTATCTCTGCTTCCTAGTTCCTCAAGCATGAGTGGATGACCAAGCCAGCTTGTGTAAGGCTGTGGGAGAAGGAAGTGGGAAGGTACTCACGAGCAAGTTAGTGGCTAGGAGGATGGGGCTAGGCCTCAGGACTAATGGGTGACTGGGTGGGATATGTATGGCTGGGGTAACATTATGGAAAGTGAATAGCCATAAGCACTGCCTGCTATTAATCCTTTGCAGTGGAACTGGGCTCTGGTTTCCAGATCAATACTAAGTAATTAAGAGAGAAAAATTATTAAATAAGACTCAGAGGTCCAAAATTTTTGGCAGATAAGAGAGTCAGAAGAGTCCACAAAGAGCATTGCCCCACAGGACGGGGGTTGGGGACCTGTAATGAGAATGGGTCTGAATGAAGCTATTTGGAGTCCAGGTGGGTAAAGAGGAAACAGAATGGGTCGAGGGCCTCTTGGCAGGGCACTGCTCAGAGAGGGGAAGAGGGAGAAGGAAGGACACACAGGTCCAGAGGCTGCTAGAGAGAGTCCAGGGGCAGGGGATCAGCTTTAGATAAGGGGTAGGATAGGGCTCCAGCAAGGAGTCTACTTCTGACCTTAGCCTACTTCTCCAGCCTGTCAGGGTCTGGGAATGCTTCCTGTCCCAAGGTTAAGCCAAGACCCACTGTGCACTAGGCTGATCATAGTAAGGCCAGCCGGTGCTGTGGATCAGTGTCTGCAGGACGCATGCACTTCTGAGTTCCAGTGTCACTGCCAAGTTGAAGTGCAGGGTGCAGACACAGCACCTGGTGGGTGGGGTAAACTATTCTCTGTATCTGTCTCTGACTCGTGCCCAGATTACACATGTATTGAGGTAGGAAGAGCCCATGCTGTGGATGGAACTACAGGCCTGCAAGTCTCTGTGGGCATCTGTCTTTCTAGCCAGAGCAGAGGCCTCTGGCTCCTCTTGCTCCATCTAGGAAATCCAGGGTCTGTGTTTTCCTGGCCTGCAAGGAGGCTCCTATCCATAATAGTGTCCAGGGTTTGACCCCAGGCTTTGGGTCCCTAGTCTGGCAGGCCCACAGCATCTGCCTAGGGCAGGCTCCTTGTAATCCATGAATGCCCAAGGGCTAGGGACAGCTGTTTGTCCCACCCCTCTGTTGGGAGGAGTGGACCAGCCTTTCAGGATAGCTTTACTATCCTGAGGCTATTTTGGAGCTGATCCTTCCCTTTAGAGACACTAGGAACTGAGATGAAGGTGGTGTCCTTTTGTCCCTCCATCAGTTACTGCAAGGGCACACACAGGTAGCCCCAGAAGGAGCAAGAACTCAGGTGAGGCAACTCCTGTGAGCTGGAGCATTTCTAGTGAGGAGGGTGGAGAGAGTACAGCAGCCTTCTCCATTTGACTACATCTCCACTCCAAGACACAGAGACAGATGATAGGGACTTATTAGGGAGATTGGCATATATCGTTGTGGACACAGAGAAGTTCCACAATGAGTCCCAAGTGTGGTCTGAAGACCCGGGGAACAGCTAGTGAGGTCCAATCTACTTAGAACCAGGGGAGCCAATGAACTAATACACAACCCAAGTCTGAGGGTTTGCAGCCGGGGGCCAGGGCTGTCAGTGAAGGTCCTGGATCCAAAGGCTCTCCCAGAGAGCCTGATGTCATCAAAGAGGTCTGATGTCCATGGGCAAAAGAAATATGCCTGGAGGAGGGGAGGAGGGGAGGGGAGAACTTCACTGTTTTTCATCTGGACCTTCAGCTCAGTTCAGATGCTGCTGCCCACATTGGCTAATGTGGGTCTTCCCCACAACCACTGATTCAAGTTTCAGTATCTTCCAGAAAAACCTCCAGAAACCTATTCAATAGCAGTGCTTTCTCAGCTCCCTAGGCAGCCTAGGGAGTCAGGCTGACAACCCTAAATTTCCAAGACCACCTATGTCAACATGGTGGCATGTCTACATGACTAGCAACATCTCCCTAAATCTCCCTTTATCTCGCAGTAAAGACTACAAGACCATGGTTCTACACAACACGAGCTAACCATAGGATATTCCAAGTATCCCCTGAACCCTTCCCCAAAGGAGAATGTGTGGTTCTTGGTGATGTTTACTGTCCCCCTGAAATCCATAACTCAAAGACTATGGGTCATGTGATTGAGGAATAAGCTAGGGAAGAAACATGAAGGAAACAAGTCCTGTGTCCTCATATGTAACTATATACCCACAGATACCTTTTTTTTTAAAAAACAAAAACAAAAACAAAAACAAAAAAAGAAATGAAACAAACAAACAAACAAAAGATTAATTTGCTGGGTGTGGGGTGCACAGTTTTAATCCCAGAACTCAGGAGGCGGAAGCAGGTGGTTCTTTATGAATTCAAGGCCAGCTGGGTCTACATAGAAATTTCTGGGCTGGCCAGAGCTATACAGTGAGAAACTGTCTGAGATTCTTAAAACTTTTCATTTTTCGCATATAGGTGTTTTGCCTGCATATATGCATGTATACGTACTGTGTGTGTGTAGTACTCTTGATGTAGTACTATGATGGGCTCTTATCCCTCTGGAACCATAAGCCAAAATAAACCCTCTCTTCCATAAGTTGCTTTTGGTTGTGGTATTTTATCATAGCAACAGAAAGTGCACTGCAACAGTAGCTGAGCTGCATCTCAGCTCCTTGCTTACATCTCTCTCCCAAATTTCTTTGTCATTCATTTTCTAATCAAGTTTATTCTAAGTTCCTAACCATTCAGCAAAACCACTAGACATAGTTCTGAGAACTGGCTTATAATCCAGGTCTGACTATTTCTTTTCCCAAGCCAAAGGCATAGCCAAGTTCACTGGCCAGTGCTCTGCCCACCGAGAGGGTCCCCTCCTCACTGTCCTGGAGTGTTGTTCAAAAGGGAGCAACAGTGCAGCTGTCACCTGTGGGGTGTGCCTACACAACTTTGCTGTCTTACTTAGGTTTTCTATTGCAATAAAGCACCAAGACCAAAACAACCTGGGGAGAAAGAGGTTTATTTCATCTTGCATCTATTTCTATGTCACAGCTCATCACTGAGAGAAATCAGGGCAGGAACTCAAACAGGGCAGGAACCTCAAGGCAGGAACTGAAGCAGAAGCCATGGAGTGCTACTCACTGGCTTGCTCAGTCTTCTTTCTTATACCATCCAGGACCATCCACCCAAGGGAGGCACTGCCATCTGTTCTACGGATCCACTTATATCAACCACCAGTCAAGAGAATATATCACACAGGTTTTTCATGGGCCAGTCTGTTGGGGGTATTTTCTTAATTGATGTTCCCTCTTCCAAAATGAGTCTAGCCTGTGTTAAGTTGACATAAAACTAGTTCATGGTGGACAGCTTGGATGCACAGTAACATGTGAAACATGTTCCTATGAATACTCAGTAGCAGTCAAGACCAGACTCTCTATAGAGAAGCAGTGTCTGCAAATAAGGGCAGGGCCTCACTCACAATATGGCAGGGCAGTCTGTGGCTATTTCCTTGTGGGGTCAAGCCAAAGCCTCTGTCTCTTCAATTCCAGCATAGAACCCTCATCTAAGCCTTTTGGGAAGCAACATTCCCAAGTGAGGAAAATGAATAGACCCATGAGAGGCTCTGCTGTGGTTTTTTGTTGTTGTTGTTGTTTTTGTTTTTGTTTTGCCTGAGGAGCATGGGTCATGATGTGCAATGACTTATCTTTCCCTGGAAGAGATGTTTTGACATGCCTAATATCTTATGTTGAAATTCATTTGAATTGACTTCCCATCCTGACACACCAGTGACTTAACAAGAAGTCAGTAGTTACTACTTATTTTAACTATTTATTGATTCTTTGTGAATTTCACATCATGCACCCCAGTTCCACTCATCTCCCTGTTCTTTCTTATCCACCCTCTGCCCTTGCAACCTCCCTGCAAAAAAACAAAGCAAGGCAGATAGAATAAAATCTTATGGTAGAAGCTGTAGTGTGTCACAGTGTGACCTACAATAGACCCCTTTGCCTACACATCTTTACTTCCAAATATTCACTGCAATGAATCATTGGTCTAGTTCAAGGCTTCTGGCTTCTGCTACACTAATCAATACCAGATCCTCATGGGAACTCCTGTTGGACATCCTGTTGTTGCCTTGTGTTGTGGAGATCCTGTAGCTTAGGATCTACAGAACCGGCCCTTTCACACACTCAGCAGATCAAAATCTTCCATGGGCTCATTCTCTATTTTACATTCTGTTTATTTTAATGCTTATCAGATGAAACATCTTGCAGAGGAACTTGGTGGTTAGTGGTTGTCTACTCTATATTCTTAGATTGTGTGTATGAGTTAACTTAGGAGAGTTTGGATATATTGGGTCCTGAGGAGAGACAAGCTAGACTAGCAAGTGTTAGCAAGGATCTAGTGTTTTCTGTTCATTAGTAACTGGACTTAAGCTTGCTCAGGGCTCATTTGGAAATAAACTACCAGATTTTATTTCTAACAGGTGTTTCCAGAGTGGTCTAACCTGGGCAAGAGTGAGCATCTTCCAGCAGGTGGCTGAGTACTAAAGGGTGGCCCAGGCTAAAGAAAAAGCAGTGTTGGCTGCCTGACTTCCCTGGGTCTGGAGCCAGTGTGTCTGTCTGCTGCCACTGTCCTCTGCTGATGTCAGACTGAAGTTTCTTCAGCTTTCTCTATCATGAATACCAGTGACTCTTCAGGAATTTTCCAGGTCTTCAGCACCATATTGAAACTGCCGAAGCAATCAACTTTTTGGACTAAACAGCCTCTCTAGTGTTGTGTAAGTCAATCTAATAAAACACATTTCTTCTATTAGTTCTGTCTCTAAAGAACCCTATTTCATCCAGATTGAGGTACCAGTAGCAGGTTCGAGAGAGGCAAACTCTAAGGATGAATTTCTCTGGTGGGCTTGATGGTGACTGACCCAGCTCTCCAATTCCTCTATGTCTGAAATAGCTAAAGACTCTACATCTGGTAGTATAGAGAGAGTGTTACTAATCCATCTTATGAGTTAAAGAACTGTACAGTGAGTTCACACACACACACATATACACATGTATAAATAAACAAACAAATTAAATCAATAAATGTAACTTAAAATTAAAATAAAAGGAAGGAGAGTAGCCCTTCCTTATAAGAATGGATGTAGGCTGAGAGCTGGGAAAGGCTAGAAGCTCTGATGGTGTTGAGCCAGAACAGTCATGAGCCTCTGTGGGTCATGTATTTGGTACCCACATACTCCACATTTGGAACTTAAAGGGCAGGAGCTTTGCTCAGGTGTGCTCTGTCCCTGGCATGTGTCCCTTGTTGTGTGTTTCCAGTCTTCCGTTAGCATTGGTCTCTTCTATATGTTATTCTTCATCCTCTTTCCCCCAACATGCTATGCTAATGGACAGCAGAGACCAAGCAGTGTCCAACTTGGGTAGCTCAGTGGTGTGTGTCCCCAAAAGTGCAATAGTTGGGGGGGCTTTCTAAGCACTACTCTGTGTAAACACATTCCATAGCAAATGAAATATTTACCTTGAGAGACTGGAGAGCCAGCTCAGTGTTTAAGAGCACTGGCAGCTCTTCCAGAGGGCTTGGGTTCAATTTCCTCCACCCACATGTCTGTAATAGCTGTAGTCCTATGGGCTCCAATGTCCTCTTTTGACTTCTGCAGGAACCAGGCATGCAAGTGGTGCACACACATGCATGCAGGCATAACACCCACACACATAAAATGAATAAAAAGATTTAAAAAGTTTACTTTGAAGTGTAGCAACAGAGAATCTCAGTTACTCAACCAGTTCTCACACAAGTCAGTTTATAGACACAGACCCCCCTGACAACCATGTCACATTTCCAAAAAGTTTTATGCCAGGTGGTGGTGGTGCATACCTTTAGTCCCAGCACTCAGAAGCAGAGGCAAATGGATCTCTGTGAGTTCGAAGCTAGCCTGGTCTACAGAGTGAGTTTCAGGGCAGCCAGGGTCACACAAAGAAACCTTTTCTCAAAAACCAAACAAACAAACAAAGTTTTACAGTCAATCAAGGCAATTGATCTTTCTCCAAAAGAACTCATGAGGTTTGATTAGGGTAACTGTACATCCAGAAAAAGGAACAAACAAACAAACAAACAAACCAAAAAACCAGATTTTTATGGCCGTCTCGATACTGGCTTTAAATTGACACTGATTCTGAGAGACCCCCTCCAGAGCACTGTGGCCCTCCAGTTAAATAAGGGCTTAGCGAGGTCAGGTGATTGATGGAGTTTAAGCTGATGTCTGACTCACAGTAGGTCCATTAGACCCAGGAACTCATCCCAGTCCCACAGTGTATCACTGGGACAGATGTACTTAGAGGTTGGCATATCCCAGCATCGGTTGTCAGATGTGTAAATGAGAGCTATAATGGTCTGAAAGGCCAAATGGAAGCCATTGGTTGCCTCTACCAAGGAAAATAGTGAACCAAAAAAGAAATTCACCTGGAGGGATTATAGAGATTGGTGCCACCACTAAGGCCTTGCAAGATGCTGGGGATGGACTGGGTTGGGAAAATGGCTCAGGGGTTAATGGTCCTTGCTCTGGCATAGGACTCAGGTTTGAGTCCCAGCACCCACTTGGTGGCTTACAGGTAACCATAATTCCAGTTCCACGATATCTCATGCCCCCTTCTGGCCCCCAAGGGCACTACACACACGTGGTTCATACACTTGTAGGCAAAACATCATACACATTTTTTTTTTTTTAAATGAGAGGTACTGAAGAGGTGACTTGGAGATTAAGAGCACTGGCTGCTCTTCCACAGGACCCTAGTTCAATTCCCAGTAGCCATAGGGCAGCTCACAATTGACTGTAGCTCCAGTTCCAGGAGATCTAATGCCCTCTCGATGAGTGTACCAGGCACACATGCGGTGCATGGTCGTACATGCAGGCAAAATACTCACAAACAAAGTGATACAATACATAAATAAATCTGAGAAAATTAGAACGATGCAGGGGTGGTGGTTACACCCACACATCCCTTTTAGCCTGTGCAGAAGGCAGATGGGTCATGGAGAATGACAGTTGGCTGTGGCAAACTTAATCAAGTGGTGACTCCAATCTCAGATGCAGCTTCCTTATTTGAACAGATTAACATATTTCCTGACACCTGGTATGCAGCTATTGGTCTGGCAAGTTCTTTTTTCCATAAGGGCGACCAGAAACAATTTGCTTTCAGCTGGCAAGGCTAGCAGTATACCTTTACCTCAAGGGTATATTAACTCTCCAACCCTGTGTCATAGTTTAGTTTTCAGGGAACCTGATACACAACATCACATTGGCCCATTACATCGATGACATTATATTGATAGGACTAAGTGACAGGGAAATGACAGGTACTCTGGATTTGTTAGTAAAACATTTTTAGATTTTGTTGGCAGAAAGCCCCATACTTGGGTGTGTTACTCCAGCCCATACACTAAATAAACTCAGAAATCTGCTAGTTTTGAGTGAGACCCAGGTGCTGTTCAGGCTGCTCTGCCACTTGGATCATATGATGCAGCTCACTTGATGGTTACTTAAGGCGGCAATGGCAGATAGGGATACTGTCTGGAGTCTTTGGCAGGTCCTTATAGGTGAATCACAGTGGAAACCCTTGGGATTTTGGAGCGGGGCCTTACCATCATCTATAGTTAACCATTCTCCCTTTGAGGGGTAACTCTTGGCTTTCTATTGGGCCTTAGTAGAAACTTAACATTTAGCAATGGGATGTGAAGGTCTGTATTATTTCCGGCATAGTCTCTCAGCCCTAAATGGGATGTCATTAATCCCTACTATCCAAGGCTAGGGTTATATGCAGAAGAGGTGACTGAAATATCCAGAGGTGGTAGAAACTGGGTTTTCCAGACAGAAGGTGAAGTCACATATGAACTCACAGACACTGTGGGACAGTACACACAAGATCTACACAGGTTTGAATTAGACATTATCCCAGCACTGAGAAGGGGAAGTGGACCAAAGTGTCATACCTAACGAAGAAGCTGTTAACAGTTGATAAGGCTGAGAAAGGGAAAATTAGTTTTCTTCAATGGAGTGTCACTAGATATATCAACCACATTCTAGGGAAGGCCTCATGCCCAGGAGTGGTTGGCCAACACAAATCAGACTCTACAGTTGTTTTTGTTGTTGTGTTTTTTGTTGTTGTTTGTATGGTAGGTTGGTTGTTGTATCATCGGCGAGCTGGATGTTAATGAGATGAGCATTGCTCACCTGAAGAAGCAGCTGTAGTACTGAAAACCAAGAGACAGTGTTGAGGATGGATGTCAGGTCTGAGCAGAGATTGCATGGACGGTGGAGCTGTGAGAGAGGGCCAGCCAAGGGCTTCTTTGAAAAGATGAAAAACCCCAAAGACAGTGCTGGGAAAGGACAAGGGGACAGAACGATGCCAGGTTGAATAGAACTAGCAGTTTCTTAGGAAAGACTCTAAATACACAGCTGCCCACAGCCAGCAAATGGAATCTTGGCATTTGTCCCAAAGAAATGAAACTCTGTATCCACTCAGATGTACATTCACACATGGAGAGTCAGGTGTTCCTCTAACACACTCTCTGCAAGCCAGAGGCTTACCCTGTAGCCCAGATTTCTCTTGGACCTAGTATGTAGTCATATTGGTCTTCAACTCATACGAACACTTCTGCCTCAGCCTCATGGGCACTAGGATTATAAATGTGAGCCCATAACATCTATATTTTGATTTAAAAATTTGTTGACAATGCCATACATGACTACTGTATCTACATCATTTTTACTTCTCCATTTCCAGCTCCTCCTGCATCCTATCCCACTCCCTCTCAAATTCATGACATCTTCTTTAATGATTATTGTTATATATATGTGCATAAGTATACATGTATTTTTAAGTAAACAAAATAACATATTTCCCTATTACCTTTAAAAACATTCTCTCTCTTTTTTCATAACACCATGTGTAATAGATGAAACTGTGTCTTAAAAGATTAATGGTTGGCTAGGTGTATTCAGTACACCTGCTATCCCAGAGCTTTGTGGGTAAAGAGAGGAGGATCATTTCAAAGTCATCCTCAGCTACAGAGGGAGTTCAAGGCCAGCCTGGGCTACAGGAGACTTTGTATCAGTCCTTCCCAAAGGAAGATGGAGAATGTAGAGATGAGGAGCAAATCAGTGGTTGTGTATGGGAGGTGGGGACTGTGGTTTTATTTGGGAAGCATCAGAGATACACACACACAGCATGCGCACATACACACATACATGCACACACACATTACAGCACACACACATCACAGCATACACACATACATGCATACACACACAGCACACACACATATATACACATCCATGGATACACACACAGTACACA